>VZTV01029891.1:866-12518 GCA_013400875.1 Anhinga rufa
CAAAAATATTTTATGTGAAGGCAGGGAGTAAAAGCAGAATAGCCCTTTTTACAAAAACTCAGACTGTTCAAGCCAACATGCAGCCACAGCCTTGGAGACAAATACCTTTTAAATTACCTTTTATGTTCAGTTGCCATATTTACTTTACCTATCTCTGAACTGTCTATCACAACGTTCCTGAAAGTTTCTTGCTGCCCTTTGGGAAAAAGGAATGGAAGATGTTCTGGCTGGCTCAAAACTTTATGCATACTAGCAGCATGTCAGCTTTTGAGGCAAAATATGCTGAGCATTACATTTATGGCTAAATAGTCTTGCGTATNCTAAATAGTCTTGCGTATTTGTTATATATATATTGTAGGCTGCTCTTCAACATGGTTCCTAGGAATCTTATCATCCACTTTTTACCACAATTTTGAAATCACAAAGGTTCATTTTTGTCACACTTCTCTTACTAACCAAATTAAATTTAGCTTAAGTTGCTCAAGAAATAATAATTTTTTTTAAAAAAAGAAAATGCTTATACTAGCAAAATAGACTTAGTTTTTTTGTATAGACAGTAATGAAATCTCAGTTCTCCATAGAAAGTACTAATATTAGAGAAACATGCCTAAGAATTCAGAAAACTTTCTGAATCTCAACTTTAGGAAGCTGCATAGCCTCAGGATCTTTTTGGGATTGATTCTATGCCTACTGAATGTAATGGGAAAGCTAACAATAATTACAGTAGAGAAGAATTAGGACCATTCACTGCTTATAGATTAATTTGATTTGGGAAGAATCACATGTAGATCTTCTGTACTCCGTTTCTGCAACATGGCAGCATCAAATTAATTATTCCTACACTGCTGTAGAGGAATACATTATCTTGCCTGGACTGACTCTATTAATTAGATTCTGCAGCCCCATTTGGTACCATGAGCTGGGTTGGTTTTGGTTGTTTTTTTTCTCTCAAAATTAAAAGGTTGTTGTAATATTTAAAATTCATTTTCTACTCTACACTACAAACCCATCTATTTTTGTTCAGTCCTAATGAGAGACTAGATCTTCATCCTTTAAGATACATAATTTCCTGTGTATTTATAACTAGAAATGTACTTTGGTCCTCTCTTTAGATCTCAGACGAGCATGTTTATCCTCAGAATTAGCATTGTTACAGTTTTGGAGAAACCACTGCAAAGAGACTGAATTACTTGCCAAACCCCAACACTGTAAATCAGTGACAAAGCTGAAAAGAGCCTAGGTAATTTAACTCTTGCGCTATAATCCTTCAAGTTGTTTTTTTTTGTTCTGTTTTGGGTTTTTTGTTTGTTTTAAGCCTTGCTGTGTCTGTTTAAAAAAAATAAAATCTTTTCTTGTAATGCTTTATTTTTTCAAACCATTTTTTGGTCCGTCTACTATGAACTCTGAAATGCATCTCAATGAGGCATTTACCAGCAGGCTCTGTATCAGCCGATAGCTTTCTTGTCAAGACTCATGACAAAATTCATTCTCAGTGCAAATCTCTTTCATGGTCTGCACAGACGCCCATCAGCACCAATGGGAACGTTGTGTGCCAAGTGAGAGTGGAACGTGTAATGGAGATCTGCAGCACCCACTGGTGCTGAATTTTCAGATTTATTTGAGTTGACCTTACCATGTACACTTCACAACAGATGCACAGCCCGTTGTTCTTTGTGAAAGTATGTGTGATGTCTAGCAGAGCAGGCCTGATCATAGGAGCTCCTGTTAATGCTATGCACTGGGGTCTGTTAGGAGGAAAAAAGAGGTTGTATTTAATCAGGTTATGTACTTAGTCAGAATAAGCTATTCTACTGTTCACTGGAAATCTTACCTGAAGTTTTTCACGTGGTCTTCCACTGTGGTTAATGCCAGAGCACTGTCTAAGGCATTAATATAGTAAAGAGCCTGTGTTGAAGAGCCCCAATTTACTTCTGCATATAATAAAGATAAATAATGCATATTAAACCATGGGCTTTTTCCTGTGTTCTACTGCAAAGGTCAGCAATCATGTTACCTATGAGCCAAAGCAGGGTATATTCTCTCATGCTTTATACATACAGAGCTATCGTTCCTTGTGCTTCATAATAGAATAGGTTTTGCTTGTGTGATGCAAAAACAAACATGCAAATAAATCATCTCATTCTTTATATAAAAATTGTAGGGAATGTTCTTCCTCTGCTTAAAAACTGTTTTCTTCTCTGTTCCATTAACTTTGTATCCTTCTCCCATGTATAAAATGAACATCCCTGAGTCATGTATCTGGTGTGGAATTTCAGGAAGTTCAAATTAAACCATTAGGAAGGAACTTTGCTAGCTGCAATTAACTCTGTTCTACTATTTGTCAAAATTTGTTCTCCAAAACCAATTTTGGCATATATCTCTTTTCTCACTATTGTGCAGCTGTTTGGTGGATGGAGACAGATAAGAAATGTCTTTCCACACTTTGAGATCTATGTGAATGCAGATCAAGTCCTGTTATGCCAAGATACAAAGCTCATACTTAATGCAACTAAGATTTGTGTAGAGGTCTTATTTTCTAAGGAATATTAGTCTTTTCTGAACTCTTCAGTTGCTGGTAAATAAGTACTGAACAAAAATTGCTCTCTTGGACAGCAGGTTATAGATAGCTTTTGTACAGTGTCTTCAGTGAATTTAACCAAGCTTTAAGCTGCTACTTTGCAGCAAGGACACTGGCAATGTACTAGGGAAGAGTAGAAATCCTCAACTGCTTTTGACAGCTGTCTTGCGACAGGTGTGTTCTTCTGTAGCTGATGATTAGTTACAGAAAGAGAGCCACAGACCATCACAGTGGGTATGAGAGCACAGATAGGGAGGACACACAGCAGTGCAGCAATATACACAGAATAACACAGGCTCAGACCAGGTGTTACTATCCCAAGCTAGCTGCGATGAAAGCACATCTTCTGCTGGGAAACTTGCCTCTTTTATTTGTTTTTGTTGGGTTTTTTTCTACTGCAGAAGTAATTCAGATGGTTAGCAATGAGATCTGGACCTGGGTTAGTTTTGTTCTTGCTATTAATAACCAGACTGTGCATTTTCCTACTGGCGCTGTATTGTATTAGCACGTGGATTTCTGAGGACAGCTCCTGTGATTTGCTGAGCTACTGAGCTATTTTTTCCAGCAGTAAAGTGTGCCTATCTTTCTTGATTTACTGAGGAATTGTAGGGAGGTGCTGGAGGACGATCAGTTCATGAGTAATTCAGCTTGCATTTTTGTTCTATAATGGGCAGCAGGTTTACATTTTGAGTGACGACCCCAGATGAGTCAGCTAAGAGCACAGCAAAATTCAGGTAAGGTTTTGTGTGTAAGGGTGGAAAAATATTATAAGCAATACTCAAGCAAAAGCCCAAGTGTAGTAACGTGGTGGGAATAAACTGGTGTGCTGGAATGTTTACACAAAGCCCTGAACCATACTTGAAGTGCTTGTTAAACAGGCAAAAATTCACCAGACTATCATCTTAATCTATATTATATAAAGCAGGATTTAATGGGATACTCCAGACTTCCCTTTAAAGAAAGATTTCGGGGAAAAACTAATGTCTAATTCTTTAAGCAGAATTAACTCCTGTAAAATCCAGTCTGGCTGCATAACATGTACACAAAATAATACTGTTTTGTGGCCTTACCTGGTTTCTTATATGTTACATAAATATACAGAAAGAGCTCAATGGCATAAGTGATGAGAGCTGCCCACCAGTTGATGACAAACATGACACCACAGCACAACAGGGCTCCAAAAAGTGACACCCACATGTTATAATATCTGAATGCAGGTCTCCAACCTGTTTAAAGAGAATTGAGGAAATTGGAAGAGCATAAAATATATTGATTGAATGGTGATCCACTGATTTTGTGCATACAAACCCATGCGCAATTTGTTTCGGGCTCTGTCAGAAAGGGTGGGAGTGATATGTGCAAACTCTCAGGCATCATGAGTATCAACAGATAGTTTCAGGTGTTGGCTGATACAGATTCCTACGTGTACGGAGTACTGGGTCTTACAAGCCTTTTACTACAAACCCTTTCTTACTGCTTTGTCCAGCCTGGGTTTGAGTAGCCATGCTGTTCATATGCATTTTTTCCAAATTAAAGCTCACTGGTTCAGAGCTGAAAATAGATTTTCCTGTAACTCCAGGTAATTGGCTACTGTGTCCTTTTGATGCATATACATAGAACTTACTAATGGGAGCTAAACACTTGCTGAGAGGAGAGTTTATCCCAATACTGTAAGTGCACCTGTCTTAAACACGGAAATTGCCTAGCCTCACTGCAGAAAAATAAAATAATTTGTGATTGACTTTAAAAAGATATTATTCCTGCTGCTCTTCAGCTGCAGTACTGAATCCATCCCCTGCTAGTAATTAAAATGATGAGGAAAGCAGTGAGCCTCCATGGTTTGCAGGTCTCTGCCAGGTGTTCTACAGAGCAGACTCTCTTTGGAGAGGAGAAAAAACACAGAAGATAGGAGAGGCTGAGCAACCCTATCTTGGATCATCTTTGTAATGAGGGAATGGAAAGGTCCTGCTGTGAAGAAATTTGCTGTCCTGCAGCCTTGCAATTATTATAGTCTATCACAGTGAATTGGCAGAAATTAACTGGAGGAAATGAGAAAAGAAAAATGGCTGCAGTTTTGTCTGAAATGTTAAGTAGTGGCAGAGTAGAGTCAGATGCACGCACATGAAGTCTGTAGAGGTAATTTTTACTCGGCTCCAAGGCTGTATAGAGCAGATCTGCATTTGTTCAGCTGTGCAGGTAATTAGCAGAAGTACTCATCTTTTCTGCCCTCTGAACAAATGGCACCATGCAGATCTATAGGAAGGAAGTTGATGTAGGCATTTATGTTGCTACTGCAGCTTCTTCACACTGGAAATCAAAAATTTATTCCTCGCTCCTTGAATTGAATAATTGATTCACAGTGGCAGGCAATTGTCTTTCCCGTGTGCCACAAACAGTGTTGCTCAGCTGATTGACTTTAGTCCTTAAGGTGTCACCCCTTCATTCATGAAGATGATGAGAATTATTCTGCTGCAGCAATGCACAAGCCTGAAAACCAGCATGTTCCTTTGCTGCACAGATGTACAGGGGGCTCCCAAGTTACCCTTGAACAGGACGTCACCGCACTTCACCCCACAATTCTGCTACTAGCTGCTGCAGAGCTGTGCTGATGCTGTTCGGTGGACCTTCTAATGTTCCCTTCCAGGCAGTATCACTTTGTCCTGGTTTCAGCTGGGATAGAGTTAATTTTCTCTGTAGTAGCTAGTATGGGGCTATGTCTTAGATTTGTGCTGGAACAGTGGTGATAATGCGGAGATGTTTCAATTGTTGCTAGAGTAATGCTTACACTAGTCAAGGACTGTTTCAGCTCCCCGTGCTGTGCCGGGTGCACGGGAAGCTGGGAGGGGACACAGCCGGGACAGCTGACCCCAACTGACCCAAGGGATGTCCCACACCATATGATGTCATGCTCAGGATATAAAGCTGGGGAAGAAGAAGGAAGTGGGAGACATTGGGAGTGATGGCGTTTGTCTTCCCAAGTAACCGTTACGCGTGATGGAGCTCTGCTTTCCTGGAGACGGTTGAACACCTGCCTGCCCATGGGAAGCAGTGAATGAATTCCTTGTTTTGCTTTGCTTGCGTGCGCGGCTCTTTCTTTCCCTATTAAACTGGCTTTATCTCAACCCATGAGTTTCCTCACTTTTACTCTTCCGATTCTCTCCCCCATCCCACCGGGGGGGAGTGAGCGAGCGGCTGCGTGGGGCTTGGCTGCTGACTGGGGCTAAACCACGACACACTTCTAGTGCAAGTGCTGTTCTTATGAGCTTTCCTGTAAATTTCACTGTAGATTTGGAGGAGAAGGGCATAATGGCTCCCTGCTATACCTTGCTTACTTCATGTGGCTAGCATTGGCATACGTTTTTATCCACCCATGTGGTGTGATAGAGGGGTGAAAAAACCACCCTGAGAAGGAGTGTTTCTGCTCCAGTGGGATCTACCAAAGTCTCTTTCATCCTGTACAACCATAGGGAATGTAAGGACTAGAGCCATTATTGTTATCCTTTGGAGATAAATAAAATGTCATCATATTCAATGAGAGCAGTAAAACCTCAGATCACATAGCTTAGATATTTTACAGGCACTGCAGCTTTCTCTGACATACAGTCAAAAACTTAGATCAGGCTATGAAGCCCACACTTAAATCACTGGCAAATGCAGACTCACCTGGAGATTTTGCGTATGAGGCGTGAAAGCAGGAGAAATTAATCAAAGCGTATGAAGCCAGGAAGAAATTGGAGATGATGGGAGCAATGGTATTCAGTTCAGCTGCAAGACACACACACACACAAATATGACAGAGGCACTAATTTCCTAGGTTATTGGATAGCTTTTTCTTGACGATGCGTTAAATCTGGACACTGTCTGAATTTGTCATCCAGGGAGAGCTTGGGTGTTTTCCTGTGGTACTAATTTAAGGCCCCCTTAATGATCTTCATTCATATTAAGTAGTGTCTGCTAATGCTGATTTTAATAATATTATGTGCTACGCAAGATTACTCTGATTCTACAGACTGGCTCTTAATGATGTAGATCTGGTGTAAATTTCAGAATGTTGAATACATAATTGAGAGTACAGATGTGTTTCACAAAAGACTTAACGTTAAAATTTATTGTTTTGCTTTTTAAATTGTAATCTGAATTCTCTTTACTAAGCTTCCCATTTACTTAGTGTCACACAGTTCGAATTTCAAATCTTGGAAAAAATAATTTTAAAATCCCCACACCCTTAAACATGGTAGCTGAGATTTTCTATCACCAATGCTGGCAAACTGGTATTTGCTTCGGAGCTGACTGTGGGAAAGACTTGACAGAGTACGCTTCCTAATTATCTCAGAATTACCTCAAAGCTATGTGCAAAATAAATTAGAAAAACTTTTTCGAAGTTGGTGACCTTGCATTATTTGATATAGTTCTAAGCGCTGCCCTCTTCTAGCGGAGTAAACAGGAATTACACCTGCTCTGCATCTTTGAAAATGAGGCTATGATGGTGCTGAGATGTTACTAGGGTCCCTGTTGGGTTTTTTTTGCCTTCTTTAAGAATAATGGAATTTCTACCAGGGCTTTCAGTGCGCTTGGGCTTATGTCAGCTTACCTGGCTGGAAATTTTTCTAACCGTAGCTAATCGTTGTATTAAAATATCAGTTTATATTATTTCAAAATATGAGATTATAGCAGTTGTGTAATGATATACAAACCAATCAAAATGAAAGCCATAGCAATGATGAAAGTGAGAACGTATCCCCTGATGGGCTCGTTGTTTTTTCCATATCCTTTGGCAAAGAAGTGGAGCCCTTTGTAGATGTTGTCCTTGCAAAGAGCCTGGTAGACAAATCAGAACTTAATTCTGTTAAGCAGTGTTTTCTTACATTAGAAGTTCACTGTCAGTGACGGCTTGCTAGGCTTTTGCTAAACAAAAGTTAAATCTATCTTAGTACTTCAAGTACGTCTACTACTATGGCAAATAAAAACTTCAAATAAGGTGATAAGCTAATATCCTACAATATTATACAGTGGCAAAACAGAATCACAGGCATTTAATACTTATTCAGTGCTTTAAAAAAAGATTAACTGAATAGCTAGAGTCTAAATTAGAGGAAGCTGAAGTACAAATCAGTGGCTTGGTGTAAGTTGTACAGGTTATCTTCCTGTTCTATGCCCTCTGTTCCCATTCTGTCCACATTGGTGCTACCCAGACAGCTTCTGGACAGCCTGTTTGAGCACACCTGCCAGAACCTGAATCTTATGGCCCTGAAGGCTGTATATATGTGTCTGTTCCTGGCACTCCTCTGCTTACAGGGTGGCTTTCTGTAAGGAGATAAAGTCGTCCTGAAAGTAGCCTTGAATCAATCTATAACAAGCACACGTGTATCCCCTGCTCCTGCAGCAAAGCTGGGCTCTGACCAAAGGATCGTTATGATCCTAAATGCTCACCCCTGTATGAGGGTGATAAGACCTGACTACTTCTGTTGAAAAACATTCTAAATACTGTTTTCCCTCCCTCTTTCTCCCACATATGTCAGTGCTGTTTAAATATATATATCACATTTGGCACATAGAGTTCAACTGAATTGTATGTCTTTGAAGTAAAATAGAGTATAAGGAAATGGATGGATTAATTTTACCTGGAAAACTTTGGGTGCGCTGACAAGAGATGCCAGAGCTGATGACAGAGTAGCAGAAAAGATGCCAGCTGTGATGAGAGGACCAAAGCCAGACACCATGCTCATCACCTTCAGGAAAAAAGAATAGCGAGGCTTGCATTTGATCACAGACCCATTTAGGTATTCTGTTTCTACACGTCTCTGCTTTTCACAGTCCTAAATTCAATATACTACAAACCAACTGTGAAGTAGGGAAATACTATTATTCCTGTTTTAGTAAAAAGCAATGGAGGCATAGCCAAACTTTTATACAAGTGTGCAACTGTCTGCTGAGGCAGATGAATACTCCAGGAGATCTTCTCACCTCCTTTACTAACTGGTTGCTATAAGAAACAGCCTCTACTTGATGGGTACATAGCCAACTTGTAGCGAGAAGGGAAAATGGGAACAGCAGGAAAAAGCACCAAAGTACAAAATGTGGTTAGAAGCACTTTCTTTGTTTCAGTTTGGATTTTTTTTCTTAATTATTTAATAAGGCTAAAAAAGAGAGAAAATGCCTGATTGTGCTGGCATAACAGCAGTGCTGCTAACAGTAATGATGGTAACCGTCAGGCCTCCCTCAGTCCTCCCAGAAGGGCTGCACTGGCCTCTGCAACCACTGAAGCAAAAAGGTTGTTGAGAAGCACCAGCCAAAGAAGCTTAAGGATGAAGTGGACAGATGTTATTGCCAGATGTTTTTTGGTGTCTAGGAAGTACTCCAGGAAAGCAACCAGTTAATCCTGGAGATTTGTCAGATGAAGACGTTCTTTTTTCTGACTGAAATCTGGCAAAGATAAACACAAGAAGTGAAACTCTTGTTTATGGCTGTAGGGAGGTCACTGATTTTAAGGGTTGGCCTGGGTCTGGGCAGCTGAACTGAGGTGGGAGTCAGGATGGCAAATGATCAAGAAAGGAAGGAAGGGTAGTCTGTAACAGGGATAGCATAACCCTTTTAAGGTGGTTACCTAGCCCTGTCATTTAGCAGAGCCAGCTGGGAAAAAAGCAAGTGACTTTAAAAGCTACAAATGGCTAGTTGAAAAGCAAGTGCAGGTGGGTGGTGAGCTCCTCTCGTGGGCCATGAAGCACAGGGGCTGAACAGACATCTGGGAGCTGTGCTTGTCAGGCTGCAGCAGAACTGCTTTACTTTGATACTTTGCCTAAGCTTTATTTTGAAGAATAAAAATGGCAGACAGTCTCTGTCTCGCCTAGGAGAAAGACCCCATTACTTCTCACTTGATTTTTCACTCAACTATTTTTGGATACTTTTTTTAAGAAGTCAGAACTCCGATTTTTGTACTGCAGCACAAACCTTTAACAGTGACCACAGCACCCCTGAGGTAGAATCACATCCATGTATAAAGAGATGAGTAGCTCATCTGACAGGAGTTCCTGAGGACTCTGTTAAGTCTAGATTTTGAGTTTGAAGATGTTACAGCATATACCGCTGCATGGTACTTGTCAAAAGAGGAGGTAAAGGCTACCAGAGTGCTGGGAAGGCTAGTGTTGGGCAGCATGAAGGTAATGTGGAATGCAGAGGACTTTCCCCTTTGATTATGCCTATAGTTTTTACTTTTTTAGATAAAAGTGGATGTCCTGTTGCAGTTAGTTGTCAGCAAATAATGGTTTTGCATATTTGTATTTATGTATTCATGTATTGCTTATGATTATATGTATTATCTCATTAAAACCTGAAAATTATTCATCAGCCCATAATCACATGGCTGACTTGCACATCTGGAAAAATCATAGCCTAGGCTGCAGGCAGATGATCCATTGCAGCTCATTCCAGATACAACTGTATCATTGGCGTTCCCAGTAGCATCTCGTACAACACAGGAGGCTGTGGAAACAATGATATATTGTTATTATTTTCCTTCCTTGTGACATCAGAAGAATGTTCTTGCCACGCTTTGACTCTTAGACTGTACACATTTTGTACAACTGTTGCCTTAGTCTCATCCCAAATAGCAATGTTTCATGTTGGGAAGAGATTACTTCTCTGTATTGTGGCTTAGTTTCTCATGTTGTCTGTAAGCAAATATTTGTCTCTGTTACTTTTAAAATAATCAGTCAGTTGACTAATGAGGACTAGCATATTTCTGAGAGTAGAGAACCAGACAGAGATGAACAATAAATTAACTAACTCAGAAGTATATTGTCTGTCTGTGACCACTTTTATAAGTGCCAGTATTCAAAGTAAACAGGTCAGTGAGGGTCTTAGGTCTAGGCATACTCAGTTTTTTTTTGTTTAATAAGGGCACACAATTGCTTTAGAGACCCAGAGCCTCAGCTGTTCAAATTGTCATAGCTCTACCGATACCAATATGGTGAGAAAGACATTAAACAGGAGAAATTACTTATATTCTTTTTGGTTTTATAAATAATTATACAGTCTTTTTTTAATTTGCCACCAGAAATTGGAAGAAGCATATAGAGTTAACTTAGAGTGCTGATCTCAACATCTTTAGTGGCCAAAATGTGAGTTTATACTGTCTCTTTAAATATGTCAAAAACATTGTTATTGAGAGTCCCAAAGTAACCATTATGTATTTAGCCAGCCAATACGCAAACAGAAAGCAAAAAAAAAAAAAGTCTTGTACTGAAAAGTAGATAGCTCTGAAGCTGAAATACAGCTATTGCTTGTGAGAACAGAACAATGTGTTAAGACAGATTTATAACAAAGCAAAGAATGACTATTTCAACCTTAATTGCAGGGGAAATTTAGATCCAAATAATGCAATAACCTGAGGTGCACCTTGACTCACGTATTCTGCCTTTTGCATAAAGTACAAGGACCACAAAAGTCAAGAAGACTTGAAAGTCATCTCCCAGAAAAGGGAGAACCCCACAGGGCTTTCATGCAGTATTGCAGTATTTACTCATAAGGAAGAGTGTGTCATTTGCAACGCTTTCTTACAGTACTATTAAAATAGAAAAAAATCTTTTTCTTGAACAGATATTTATTGTACCCTTGTAAGAAGAATTTAATTGCATATTTGTCCAACACAGTTCATGGCTTCAGTACAGATCTCCTTTTTACTCTTCTGTCCATTTTGTTACCTCACATTCCAGTACTGTAGAGCACCAAGTCACCTTGTGCATCATCTTTAAGACAGGGAATTGATTTCTGTCTTTGACATATAACACGCAAAATGTGTGTGTTACCCTGTTACTCATGAGTGCTCAGTAAGACTAGTGAGAACAAGCAGAAGCCATGTGAAATTTCAATGTGAATGAGGAACAGAAGATCAGCAGATTGATCAGAGGTTCCTTTAATCTTTACCACACTCATGGACGCTATATGCTAGCCGTCTTTGTCACTGAGTCAAATGCAAAAGTAACCATACAAGTTATACAAAAATCCAGCTGCCAAATAGAGACTTTCATTTTGTCCCTATTCTGGGGGATAGGGAATGGTTTGTTCAGCCTAGAGAA
>VZTV01029894.1:0-29515 GCA_013400875.1 Anhinga rufa
ATGTGAACAAACTGCACCGATTTAGATGAGGTCACCCGCACTTCAGGTGTCCAGTTTGTGCTTCTGAGCAATGAAGATGCAGGGATCAGACCGAGCCATACATGAAAAAGAAGCTGGAAGAAAAAGCACTTTATTCACAAGTTCAGACCCAATAAGACTCCCAAGAAAAGTTATTGAAGATTATATTTTGGCATGGCACCCCTGAGCAGAGCTAAAAATTACCTTAGGGAAGGAAAACAAGAAAAAAGTCTGAACAGCAACAGCAGAAATCCAGCAAAAAATCCAGCCAAGAGGTGATGATCCTGAATTTGTTTCTACTCCCATACAGGTAGGCTCTGCCCAGGTCCTACAGTATAGAGAAAGGCTCAGAGCAGCAGAACAATATCCTAGATTAAGTGGTATGTGAAAATACAATATATGGAAGGAGGTCCCTGGGACCATCTCCAACTACTTGTCCAGTTCTCCAGTCTTCAGAGGGAACGTGCTCAGAAATTACTCTAATGCCATTTTATTACTCTAAGAAGTCCGTGCCTCCACCCAAAGCAATCTCACTAGAAAATGAATATTCTTCCAGCTGTAAGATACTGTCAAGCGATATCTATTAAACTAGAAAGGTTCTTCTGTTCACTTTCCAGGCAAGTTGATGGGCATCAGATAATTAAAATCAAAAAGTGCAGCCAACTGCTGGATCAGAGCCATGTCCCTCCTCACTGCTGTTTTATTTCCTTGCCCTTCATCCCCCCCTCTTCCTCTTCCCCAGGCTTTGTCTCAAGGTTTTACAAGTCTCGGTGCATCAGGACAGCAAGCGCATATAAAAGAAGCTCAATCTCATAAGCACAAGAAAAAGGATTGGAAATTCAGCCCATCCATATAGCTAAACACTGCTATAAAGGAGCAAAAAACAGGCAAGATGGAAAGGAAGGAGTGAAACTTCATACCAGTACTCATCCCCCCATCAGGCATACCACCACGCAGTTTGTGTTCCGTTAGCCAATGGCCCATGCCTGAGTCGCAGAAGTCACGTTAAGGACTACATGGCACAAGGCTGATGGTCAGCTGTATGTGGACACCCTATAGCCCCTTCATCCTTTTGTGATTTATTAGTTCAAGTAGCTGCCAAATAAACTTTCTTGCTAAGGACGCATATTAGCCAAGCGAATTTCCCATCACCTGCACCCAAACTCCAATCCTTCTCTTGCCATATTTTTGATTGGCTTGTTTTGGGTTTGGGTTATTTTGGTTGGTTTATTTTTTTTTTTAGGTCGATAGATCTCCAGGTATATTTTAATCAGACTTTTTATTGAAGGCTGTCCCTTGGGCTCCTCATAATCCCCATCAACAAGGGTGCCAGGCAAGCTGCAGACCTTTTATAATCCTCCTCTTTGAAATGGAGGGCAGGAGGGAGGGAAAGAACAATAACAATTTTTATGGTAGAACAACATTTTTCCCCAGCCCATTCTGGGACCAACCAAAAGCTTGATCCACCATCTTGTTCCACACCACGTCTCCAATATCACCCTGAATTAGGGACCTCCTACCACCAGATACACTGACCTGTTTCCACCATTTCTAGGGATTTAATGCTAGACAGCCATCCACAGGAAAGATCAAAGACCTCCTCTGCCAGAACGAAGACCCCAGCACGAGTGCAAAGTCAGCATCACCCCTTCTAGCACCTCCAAAAGCTCTTGCTGAGACTCTGCACGCACTTTCCCACCCCCATTTATCCCTCCCCCTTTCCACCCAAGGCCCTGCCTGTCTCGCTGTCATCTCCCTCTTAGCCAAATTGACCGTCCACTGCATCAGGAAGATGCCCAAGGTTCATGTCTCATCCCATATATTCATCACTGGGCGGCATCCCTAGCTCTTGGTGTACCTAAAGGAAGCAGTGGGTAATGACGGATGCTTAACTTGCATCCCCTTCCAGTTACCCTGAAAGCAGTTATAGCCTGGTCACCAGCAGAAGAGGCAGTGAGCGCTTGCTGTCCCTTGCCTGCCTGACCTCTGCTTCCGCTGCTTGCTGTTAAGGAAACATTTCTCTGGACAGAGGTACCAGGCTGAAAAGCAACATCGCAGCCCATCGCAAGCCCTATGAGCAGAAACACATCCTCCAACAAAGACCCCAAGTCAGATACAAGCCATTTCCCAATTTCCCAGGAATTCCTCAAAGCAATTCAAGGATCATTTTTCAGACCACTAGGCATTTTCTATTCTACAGCATTTCTGGAGCAAGCTGTTCGCACAAGGTCACTCCAGATGAGCACAGGCAGCTTTATGGAGCAGTGTTATGTTTTGCATTCAGCCATTGCTTGCCAGAAGCCAGGAGAGAGCACAGCACAAGCAAGCACCCATTGTGGGACCCTCGCAGAGACAGGGTGCCGGGTAAGACTCCCTTTCGTCTGACCCAATTGGCAAGTTCTATATGCTTGCACTTTGCTCCACAAGACATCACCCCATCAATACCCAGGCTTATTTATCCCATGTGATGAGATCCAGAGGGCAAAGACACATCTGTTAACAAAAGCCATTGAACAGGCTAATATGCAAAATGCTTTCTCCCCTATCAGTGGGGGCAACCCAGTGACCTGAAGGACTACAATAAGAAAGATTTAGAGCAGGGAAAACTGAAGTCTCTCTTTTAAGGGGAAAAATCGATAAGATCAGGGTCCTCTCCAGCCTCCACATACCCAGCTAATGTGAACAGAGACTATCTGAAATAGTGGACAGTGACATGTCAGATTTACCAGCATGAGGTTAGAGCTCGGCTTCCCAGGAACAAGGGTGCACTTGTTTCCCTATCTGCCAAACAACGGGACGCTTTGTGCAAGTCAAGGAAATCATGTATTTTTCTAATACTTGACATATGGAAGGGATTTACTTATTTTCCCTGTAAGAGATTTAAATGGGTTCAGTGCCAGAGGGAAATCAAATGAAGTCACAAGCTTCAGCAGCAGCTGAGTATCCAAAGCCAGCACCCGTCTGGAGAGAAGGCAGAAGCTTTGCTTGCAGGATTTATTTTATTATTTTTTTTTTAAACTCTCATGGGCTAATTGTTGGGGAGGGGGAATAAATCAGCCATCATGGGAACAATTTAAGTGCTGGAGTTTGCTCATCGCACAACAGCTTATTCAGGGCCTTATATCCATGGCAGTGCCACACTTTCGCAGAACAGATAAAATGCACTGGAACACAACAGAGCAGCATCGAGGCAGGTTTCACTTTGCGTTGTGCTGTTTATCATTCACTTGCTGAAGAGGCAGAAACCCCCGATGGCTGCAGACAATTGCAGTAAAATAGCTTGGTCAGACTCAGGCGCATTGCTAATAACTCTTGCAAACACATGCACGCACTAATTCACATCGACCTCAAGAAGAAAAAGCAATGAAGTGAGATCCCCTTTCCAGATATCGCTCAGCTAAAAGCTACACCCGACTCAACTTCAGACTCCTGACCTTACTGGGGAAGGAAAACACCAAGACAATAAGGCGCAGCTCACAGCAGTGTGGTTTGCTCAAGATCTGTGGCGGTTTAGGTGGTTACAAACTAGGCTTGTTAAGCAAACCCTAAAGTAAGGCATAGCAGCGTGTTCTGAATTAGAGGAACCAGGAGGTGGTTTGTTTTTCCAGAAAGGCCAGTATAGCTGCATCAAAAATAAAATGTAAAACATGGAGAGACAGCTGCTAGCAAGGATGAAAGAGCAGTCTTGTGGTGAAACCAGCAGTCTAGGGGAGCGGAAAAGCCAACACATGCTCTTCCTCCGACATTAACCTGCGGTCCTCAGCCTGGCAACGGGGCTGACGTCACCAGTGTCTTGCACAGCACCAATACCAAAAAAAGCATCGCCCCAAGCATCACGATCAAGAGAAGGGTTAGTTTCTCCTGGAAGGGGTGAGAAGAGAAGCTGGGTCTCTCTCCTCTCTCTTTGCTTAACATCCAACTGACGTGATCCCATTGAGGTGATAGAGTTTTTTAATCACTTTGGGAATTTCAGCCCAGAAATTGGCACAACATGAGGTTAAAAGCACCAGGCATCTGCTAGTCGAGTCACTCTCGAGCGCAGAGCTGTCTATCACAGCATGGTCCCTGCCCAGCAGCCTCAGATACCCAATGGATAGGGTAGAGAGGTAAGAGCTGCTCTCCTTAGAGCACACAAAGTGATTTGAACAACCAGCCAAGCTTTATTTGATGGTAATTGGTCCTGCTTTTTGTCACCTAAAAGTAAACTTCAACTCTGCAACTGGCCAGCGGGGCTTCAGGAAACACAAGGAAGTTAACTAAGTTTTCAAGAGTCAGAATGCTCCAAGTTTAGGAGACTTCGAACAAGGTCTTAGTTGTTTCATTTTTTCCCCATAATTGTCCCTGAAAAAGGGCCTCTTTTGACTACACTGAAGTCAATTGATTCTCAAGTGCTGGCTGACATCATCTGCAAATAAGCACGCTGCCAAATAAAGGCTCAAAGCCACATGTCAAGGAGAACATGACAAATGATGGGTCCAGACCAGTTCATCAGCTTTTCTGCTTTAACAGCTCATTGTAGAGATGGCACAAAGGGAAAGAATAATTTTCAAGGTTGAGATGAGCTACAAATACTAGTCACCAAAAAACCCATTAAAACCTCCAGCCACAGACAAGCACAGATTCTCTTTGCACATCTCCAGCTGCCACTTATACCCTTGAAATCACACTTTGGAGCTCAGCAGTAGTTCTCCTGGAAACAACCTGAAGAAAAAAGTTGAATCTGCAATCCAACACCCCTAAATGCAAAGCCTCTTTTCAGGAGGGACTGACAAGACAGAGACAGTCAAAAATCATAAATCAACTTCACAGCCAACACTGAGGAACAGTCATATTTTTAAGCTTTGCTAATCTATGTTGTTAATAAGCCAACACATTAGCACAGAGGTTCCCAATTCATAAAAAACGCACAAGTATTTCTGGCATCCAAGTCGAGCACCTCAGCGTTGAGGCAGTCTGGATCCCCACCCAGATCCCACAGGCAGCCAAGTCATCTCTAAAACAACAAACTGGGAGATTACTGAAACGTCTTGTGAGAGACGCCAGGAAAGCCACGTCTCCACATATCTCCAAGTTCTTCACTAACCACACAATGCAGTAGAGCCACCTACGAGAAACCAAACCACCCATGTGCACGTGGTTGCAGTGCATGGCCTCATTTTACCCACAACCCAACAACACTTTTGAAAGCATCGGAAACCTGCATGCAGCACGGGACACCCAAGCACCCAAACAAGGAGTGACTCGGTCATCCATGGGCTCTCAGGCTTTTCCACCCCATTGGCAAGCCAAGGCTACTGTAGTGTACCCAGCTCAACTCTTGTTTGCAGGGTTGTGTGAAGGACCTTACTACAGGCCAAGGATTTAACTTCATTAGTCAGTTTAGACCCATTTTTATAGCAATGCTTCCCCCTCCTCACCCCACTAATGCACTTATTGGGCTGAGAATTGAATTGCCGATGGCACCTCAGGGAATGGGCACCCAACAGCACCGCACGGCGTTGTTGCGGCACGGTTTGCTAGCAGAGTCCAGCAGGAATGAGGTTGCAGCAACTACAGCCAAGCTCTGACGTTAGTAACATCTAGTATCAAGATTTCACGCGTGCACACTCACACCCCCAAGTGCAGAGGCCTTTGGGTCAGGACGCAGAGCTGGCCTGGCAGCTACTCTGGCTGTTTGCTCAACAGCAGCTTGAAAGGACAACCCCCAAAACATCATCGTAACCCATCTGTGCTCCCTAGTCCTTGCTATGAGTTTCCAGTTTCAACCAGTCTTTGCTCAAAGAGGAGGAGTCTGGCCTTCACTGCAGGTCAGGGTCTGGCCACCAGCATGCACATTCTGGAAGGCTTTTTCCTTGGCTCCACCACGCAACCAGCACAAGGGAAAGCATTGCGAGAAGCATGGTGGGGCTATGACCGCATCGCTGCCGAGACCAGAAGGGGATTCAGGGCAGGCATTACGAGCAAAAGTTCAGGAGAATTAAGCGTGCACTGTTTAGCCTAGCTGCTTGTTCACGTATGCTAAGAGCATAGGAGAGATTTTGCTGCCAACTCCTTCTATTTATTACATGTCTCACAGTCTTTGGGGAGGCTCTTGAGCTTCAGCTGCTGAAGGGCCAGACTTTACAGGAGACACCTAGCTCCCGCTCCAGGGGTGTTCATCTCAGACGCGGCTCCTCTGCCTTTGTGTGCATGGCAGGGTGGGAGAGGGGTCAGAAACACAATTCAGATGATGCATCCTGGAGATTTAGAAAAATCCCATGGAAAGCATGACTGAACTCCCAGAGTAAGGAAATTTTGCAGTCTTCTCCTGTTTCACTGGACCCAAACTGCAGCTTCCCGAAAGCCTGGGCCAGAATACACATCCTGGCAGAGGAGGTGGTGTCTGCTCTGGTCCTAAACAACACAGCCACAATCAAGCGCAACTCCTTTCTAGATGCCAAAACTCTTTGCTTGAACAGTAAGCTATGTAGGAAATAGAGAGAGTCTTCTGATGCAGATGTGCTTCCCAGAAATGCTTGCAATAAGCATGCATACAAAAAAAACCCAAACCCTGCTGATCTGCTACAGCCTTTTCCTGGTAAAGGGGGAGGAAAGCGTAGCCACAACCGTCAGATTCAATCTCCTGAATGAGCATCACTGCAATAACCCACACACTGCAAGAAAGCTGCAGAGTTTCAGTTTGTGGTGGCTTTTTTAATTTAATAGGACTAGCTTGCAAACTACAAAAAGCAATTGACCCGTAGGGAAATATGCTCGACCCACTCCTTTACTGCAAAAACCAACCATGTGTCTGAAACAGCACATTGTTGGATTTATTAGTAAATGGATTGGAAACTCCAGCAAGGAAATTAATCTCAGGCTGTACCTGTTCTGGGATGGTGTTGGGGTGAAGGACAGGACCAGGAACTGTGTGCAGTTCCTCTATGCAGAAACTTGGCCAGACTCCCAGAATAGGAGGCATGAATGTGAACATCTGTATTAAAAGGCAGAAAGATATTACTATGCAAAAGCATTTCAGCTTCCAAGCCTTTCTGTTCCAGGACTTCTAGCAGCCTCTCCTTCCAAATTAGGATGAACAGCTGTGATGTATTTGGCAAACTAACCTCTGCCCTCAATTTAGAAGCTCTTTACATCACGAAGTAAAACACATGCATTTTAAAAACCAAAGGGACCATTAAATCATCTAGCTTGACTTCTGTATAAGTAAGGCCAATGAATGTCACTCACTTGCTTGAATATTGTGCTACAGCTAAACGTGGTTTCTAGGCACACTTTCCAAAAAGGCATCTGATGGTTTTCAGCGACTGAAAATCCCAAACATTGCCCGCAGTAAAACAGGGAGAAACAGATCCGAGTAATCCACTGCTGTGAAGAATTGTTACAGCCTGTCCAAGCAAAATGATATCCATTGATGCAGATGAAGATGGTTGCTGCGGACTTTAAACCGTCCCTGCAGTATTTCCTACGGCCACAGAGAACACGGGACGATTCAAAACAGCGCAACCCACTCTCCAAAACAGCAGGCCAAACACAGCGTCAGAGGATGCTGTTTTGCAAAACAGTATCAAAACCATTGAAGAGCATTCAGAACATAGCACCAGAACCTACAGGGTAATCCTTAATACATCCACGTCTGTAGCTTGATGCAGTTACCACTCGTCATCTTTAGACACGGCAAGAAATACGTGTGGTGCTCAGGGACATGGCTTAGTGGTGGACTTAGCAGTGCTAGGTTAACAGTTGGACTTGTGATCTTAAATGTCTTTTCCAACCTAAATGATTCTATGAGTCTATGTGCCTCATCTAGAGCTACATCCCACAAATATCTCGTGAGGAGAGCCTGCATGCTCAACTGCCAAGAAATTCAGTTTAACAAAAAATAAAAGTCAGCTTAAAAGAAGGCAGCACGTCAGGGTTTTTCAGTGTAGCCTTCCAAAAAAGTGCCAGTTATGGAAGTTTTCCTGGAAACCACAAGATCTTTCATCAGGACATTTCTTAAATCCAGGATACAACTTCTGGTCTAAGCCAGAGACCACCGAGATAGACCAGTCCTTATGCTGCACAAGAGAAGGAAAAGCCAATGACTATCTGGGTATAGCATTTGGATTGGATGAGTGTATCCACCCCATGCTAGCTGGGTTTATGCTCACTGGCCAGCTGGTTTATGCTCATGGGCCAGGTGGCAAACCAGACAGAAGAGAATTCATAGCTGCAGGCTTTCTCATGTGGGTACAATACATTGCCCGCTTCCCAGATGCTCATTTTCAGCATCTGTAGGAACTTAGGAGCTCCAAAACCTGCTGCCTCTGCCAAGATTTCTGAGCAGGGCTTTATTGCATGGCTCCATTAATCACAACTTTACAGTCCTGCAGAAAGACATGGTTTTTCCCTACCATTTTTAGCCAAAGGAACTTCCCACATGCAAACAGTGTTCTGCATAAGAGCATGAAGCTGTCACAGTACAGCGGGATGCAGTTGTGCCAGGGGAACCACAGCGTGACACAAACACATGCTCTTTCACACAGTGCTGTCTCTCTGTGGCTTTCACCAAAGCAGTAGGATGTGTCAACCCAAGGAAAATAAAAGCAGATGATACAAATACACTGAAAATTACATCAGTAGCGGAAAAAAAGTGCACAAGAGCATCCCACTCCCCAGCCTACCTTGACCTCCTCCTGACCTCCAAATCAGTTACCAGCAGCAGAGAGGCAGGACTTTTATGAAAGAGATAGGAGAGAAGAGGGTTTGGTGTAGGCCTTCTGTTTCCCATTAGATGGACATTTCTCCCCTTTCATAAACACGTAGGATGGCAGCAGCTCTTCAAAGCAACCCTATTTAACTGTACTTCACTGAAAATTTACTCTTAAGTCTTTTATTCTCAATTCTGCATTAATCCAACAACAAAGGGATGAGGTTGAAGGACACTATGTGTCTTTGGGCAGAGGAATTAATAGAGAAATAAACACTGGGCAGCCTCAGCTCCTGTGCCTGGCTGAAGCCTACAGCAAATATTTTAATCCTTCACTCAAGCATCCCTGTACTGAGTTGTGCAGAGCTTCCAAAAAGCTCTTTAGCACAGCAGACACCTAGACAGGTTTCTCCCAGATGGTGCAGGACATGGGACCATCTCTCCCTGCTCAAGCCTCACGTTCTCCCTCCAATTCTCCCTTTTCACCGCCCCCACCCAAAGCATGCTCTCCTCCTCAACATTTGGCAGCCCATCGCTATTCTGAAGCCTTCCCATGCTAAGCTTGCTCCATCTCCCCACAGCAGCAACCTATATATCAGCTTGTGCCCCACCATCTGCACAGCAGCACCTCCCACCCATCACATCTGGCAAGAACTGGGCTCACCATCACTGCATCTTTCTTCTCCTGCTGGCAAAGTACCAGCACCCTCACGGAGTGCTTAAACCCACTCACACATGTCCCCTGGAAACTTATATAAGTCTCTGAGAAGGGCTATAGCTGCAGGACACCACCGTCTTGGACCATCTGTGCTCCACCCATGGCTTTGCAGGAAGTTCAGCCTTTTCAGCACAGAGATCTCTCTACTTTCTTTCACCCCTTCCCTGAAGGCTGCTATTCACAGCCGTTTAAAAATCAATGCTCAAGTGGTGCCAAGTTTAAATTGTTCTTGTAAATATCTAACCCACTGCTGAACATAAAGGGAGGACACCCCCGGGAGACTGTTTGCAAAGCACAGCTCATCAGCAATCCCCTAGCAGGGCCCTGGGGAAACGCAGCCTCTTGGTCTCCATCAACATCTTGCACGATTATTTTCAGCCATTCACGGTTTTGGTGGGAACAGCTGGCTGTGAGCTGGGATGGGGCCAAGCAGCAGTGACAAGGAGAAGGCGGCTGTGTCCCAGGTGACAGGGCACATGCTAGGGAAGGCAGTAGACCCCCAACGACTCTCAGACTGTTGCTTGCATGATTTCCAGCTCTGTCCCATCGCTTCTGTCCCTCTGCACAAGTTCGGCAAGGGAACATCATCACAAGCTAGTCCTGCTCCTTTTTATTTCCTCCATTTCATTCATTTACTCACCCTGGTGCCAGGTTTCCTTCTCATCTAGCTAAATTTTGTGGTCATTTTGGACCCACAAGAATCCTTGATCAACTTCCACGGTCTACTTTTATGAGAGGCAGGAAGAGTTCATCTCTTAAGGGGGCAAAAAAAAAGCCTTCTCCGTTGGCCAATACACCCTCGCAGGGCATCCAGCCACCCGGCAAGGACATGCTGCAAAGTTGTTCTCCAATGTTTTATGCTCCATCACAGCATGACTGTCCTTGAATCTCTTCCAGGACACCTGGAAATCAGGGAAAGGTGCAGGGGGAGTGGACTCAGTGGATTGGGAGACTGGTAAATTCAAACCCAAAAGCAAAAGAAGTCACTGGAGTCCAGCTGATGGGCAGCAAGGTCACACTCGCTTCCCTCTGCGTGAGAAAAATAGTCTCCTCTGGAAAAGAACCCAGATTTTTCACCATCCTTGTTGAGATTAGAGAGAGGGCTTCAGACACCAAAAGAGACCAAGAAGTCAAGTTTCTAATATTTTAGTATCATTTCATTTCTACTTTCTCTCTTCAAACTTCATACACTTATGGCTGTAGACATGGGAAAGGACTAAATATCTAAGGAAAGAGCAACACATCAAATTAACCTGTGTTAGTGCAGCTACCAACGATGAAGTTTGCACCGGCAGGAGTACAGATGTCCATTGCCTCTTCTGAAAGTTACCCAATTCAATTTAAAGTCTAAATCTAGTGCTAACAGCAGCTACACAGCCGAGAGGGAAAACATATTTGGTTTGCAAAGCAAGCAGAAAAACAGGCTCATTTTTCCCCTCTTTTAGTAGGAATTCAATAAATATTCTACCTTGATGCTGTGTAAGCACTCTTCAGCAATAGCTAAAACATACCTGTGTTATCAACACTATATTGGTCACAAATCCAAAACATAGTACCATACCAGCCACTATGCAGAAAATTAACTCTATCCCAGCCAAAATCAGTACAAGGGAGTCACAAGGACAGCCTGGAAAGGTTCTCCTGTATGGAGCGATAGGTTAAACCATGAGTCAATTGAGCAGCCAAGTCTTATCTCTTACCCAGCATCTTTCAAACTGGTAAAGATTTTACAGGTGTAGTTGCACACCACCGTCTTTAGACTGGAAGGACATCACCGTACCCAAGTGCCCAGGGAAAAACCCTGGCAAAACCCAACTGACAGAGCTTCCAGATCTTGTTAGCAAAGCCCAGGGCTGGCTCCAAGGGACCATGGCCCAAAAATCCCCCTTTCCCCCGTCTTTTTCCATGTCTCCCTTCCTCCATTCTCCAGATGCAGCTCCAGTTCAGTGCTGGCTGTTTATAGCCCGAAACACATTTTGCAGATGCTCTGCAGTAAAAACCTTTGACACCTATAAGGCATTACAAATCATAGGGCACGTTAATCACCCAGTCTGAGCCCATAATCCTAACTCAGGCACAACAGTCAATGGGTTTTGCAGACTCCCTCCCACAGGCATTTTGCCTACATCGGGACTAAGCCAGAGATTTAGCATTAGTCAAACATCCTCACCCTGACAGCGTTAGGCTGCACCAGGCAGCAAATTATCAAACACAGCAGCTTTCCTGGGGTTTCAGGGACCTGGGATTTCCCATCCTTCAAAGAAGCATTATTGAAGTAGGAAACATCTTTCACATAAAGCAAGCAGGAATTTACAGAAGCAACAGTATCTGCAGTCAATAGCCAGCTATTTATATTGAAGAGTGGCTTTGGAAGAAAAACACAACCCAAACCCATTAAGGCTGGAACTGTATTTATTCAATAGACTGAAATTTATAATGCTGCCCAGCAGCCTCGCCTTTTGGTCAAGCAGTCATGAATACACTAGCTTTCCGAGCTTGTACCTCCATGGTAGGATCTAGAGATGACCAGTAATGGTCTTCTGCAGGCTCACCTGTCCAAGCAGACAGTGGCTTCAACATTAGCCTTGCCCGGTGACAAGTTCATGCTAGCCTTTCTAGGAGCTGTCTAAGGATGTGGGTCTCAACGATAAGCAAATTCCTGGCAAGTTAAGCCCCATTTCTGAGGCTAGCACACCTCTCTGCTCCTTGCCAGTCTGCCATGGAACCCCTGCCCAGCCTAAGAGAGGTCTAGCTCCTTCCTGAAGGCCATAACGTGCCATTCTCAGATAGACCCAGTAACGTTCCTTGCAAAGTCTGGTCTGATGGCACCACACACAGCAAGTGCAATTCCTGCCTGGCTCAGCTGACCACAGACCTGCTTTAGGGAATATGCAATGAAGAGACGATGAGATAGAGGAGAGAAAAAACACTTTATAATAAGACTGCATAATGCCCTGTGTAAATTTGGTTCAGCCTTGAAGGCTGGCTGCAGTCACGCTTCAGGCAAGATCTTCTTTGGCAGATGGCCCTGGGAAAAGTCAGGAGAAATCCTGCCTTTTCATTTTCCCCACTGTGGAAGGAAGTTTCCACCACTGCTGGAGCTTTGGATATAGTTCAGCATTCAAACATCACTGAGCAAGACAACACTTGAAAGGTGCCTGTGCTCCCAGGAGAACCACCTGCAACCCCAGACCCAAGGAGAGGTCTGCACTTTTCCCCGACTCCCAGGCATCTCCCAAAGCCAAGAGAAACAGATTTCATGAGGGAGCAGGACTGCAGACCCAGACAGCGCAATTCCTGCAAGGCAACGCAACCGCAGTGACGACAAACCTGAGAGAGTTGAGCAAAACCTGCAGCAGGAGCCGGAGGCTGGGCAGGGTGAGGTGTCCACATGCAGCTATAAGCAGCTCAAACCCCTTCCCTGCACAATCGTCCACCCTCTGTCATCTCACAGCCTCCCTGTAAAATGAAGGGCTCAAAGGTGAATTTAAAGGATGTTTAAGGACCGTGTAAAGCCCTGAAAACAGTAGTTTTGCTTTCATTGCCAAGCACTAGGGAAAATTAAAAAAGGAAAAAAAAATCAATATTTAATCCAGTGATTGGGTTTTCCTGCGTTTTGGCCATCACTCCAACATAATCGGACACATCCATTCATGGGGATTCAGCTCTGATCATGTCCAACACGCAGCATCCAATGCCTCAGCGCCCAACCTCAAATCAAACAGGCTTGAAAGAGCCTCTTTCCATCAATAACTCCCGTGTCCTCAGGCTTACGGTCATGAACATTAACAAATTGAAACTGCATGAAAAAAAGGCAAATTCACTCATCCTCTAATAGTGGTTTTCAGCAAAGCAAGCAATTTCTGTGACCGGTGACCTTTGGCCACCTGGGGATTTGCACTGAAAACCCAGCAAAGTCCAAAGCCCATAGTCACACAGATATGTCACACCAACGTGGCTTAGATCATCTGTTCAGGTCATTTAACAGCTCTTGCCAAGCAGGAATTGCAGAAGTATTTCATTATGAAGTGAATTAATACACATATCACAGACACAGCACAGCAATCCATTATGGCGATGGATCACAGCTCCTCATTCATCTTTTCACAAAAGGACCCAAAAAGAGCCATCAGAAGTCTCAGTTCAAGGCCATGTGATGTTTTTAACCAGATGGACCATCTTCAATCATCACATTTCACTTTAAGGGAATAAATTAACAGCGAACGCCCAATTCATTAGGAAGAGTTTGATATCTCATTTATACTGGCTTGCAGCTACACGAGCAGCAATAGATGTTTTAAAGGCAGGGAGAGGCATTACAAGTATTAGATGTTCCCCCCATCTCTCCTCCCATGTCTACACAGCTCAGACACCTTGCATTTATTTAAACAGAGGATTAGGAGATGCATGATATAAAAAACATCATCTCTGAAAAGTAGCAGTGCAGCTCTTCCAATGCTGCTGCTGCTTTCTAGCGAGCGTGATCGGCTGCCCCACAGGCCATAACAAACCCACTGTCTTCACCTCTCACACCACATGCCAACCAGGGCATCTGCACGAAGCATTTAAATCGTAAAGGGCAATTTGGTTTCTAATCTCCATTAGAGCATCTCTCCAATTGTTCCTGCTAAGTGAGCACTGCTGACGCCTAAATGATGCTGCTTGCAGAAACGAGAGGGAGATGCATCTGCCTCTGAGCATCTCTGTATTTCTCCACCACCCTTACACATGCCCCAGCAGTCCCCATCTCTTTGCTGTGACCACAACATGCCCATACAGGAGCATGTTTTGATAGCTCAGCAGCCGCCGACACATGCCATAACTCAACATTTATGATGTACCGGTTATGCTGGTGTTGTCACCTTCTATAACACAGCAGCAGTATTGTGAGCAGAAATTGGGGGTAGCTGTGCTCCTTGCTGGGTTGCTTTAACTGCTCTGTGGAACCACTTGTTGGGTGGTATGCAAGGGTAGAGGGATGCATCAGCTAAAGCATCTTCTGCCTTAAACTTGTCTGTAGCTGGTCAACAGACTACGAGAGCACCTTTGTATTATCCAGATTTAAAAAAGAAAATAAGCTACAAAGCAAACATGCTCAGTAAGTCTCGCACTGCGGTATCCCAGGTGGGACATGCTGCATCAGGAGGCAATAGATCCACCAAGCCTTTTCTTCTCCAAGTACCAAAATCTGGATGATTGTCATGGAAACACTGGCATAGTCATAAACATCCAAGGGGGAATTCAGAGAGAAAACCCTCAAGGAAAATTATCAGGGTGAACATCTCTTAATCTAAAGCAGAGGACCTGAGGTCATTTTTAGTTGCTGCTTTGGCTGCAGCCACAACTTCCAAGTCTCAGATCAGCTTTCCCAGCACAGGGTACAACACGATGGGCTGCAGCTTCCTCCTATCTCTTCCACCAGCCACCCCTGCAAACCCCCAAACTCTGGGCTTGTCTCTCCCTCAAGAAGCTCACTCCAGCAATGGGTCAGAAACCATCACCCTCACAGCCAAGTATCTGAGCCTTTGAAGTTTCCTCCTTCAGCAGTGCTTATCTTCAAGAGCTTCAAGGCATCAACTATATCTGCTCTCAGCCTTTCTTCTTTCCCAAGCTGAGCACAGGAAGTTTGAAGTCATTGCTTTCTGAATGCTTTCTAGGAAAGGCTTGGCTAAACCCCCTGATAACATATAATGGATTTCCTGGGAAGCACAGGCAGCCTAGACTTCTGTCTGGAAACCAAAGATAAAGGGGGGAAAAAATATACAAGAGCCATCTCCTCAGGCTGCTGCTGCTGGAGTAAGGACAAGATAAACATGGACGTTTCTGGAATATTGGAAGCAGGACGAGTCCAGTTTTGTCCTGGCTTGTCTGGGGATCTTTAAAGGGTTTGAAGGTCCATTTTATCCCCAAATCCTTCCCTAACTTTAAGGTGTTGATGCCATTTTTCTCCCCTCATCCCCTCCTCAACAGCCCAAATCCTCTTTTCCCTGCACAGAAAGCACGTGGCCATCACTCCTCAGATCTACTTACCCACACAGACTACAGACGCAGTCATTATTCAGCCCTGTTTTAAGCTGTTAATTCAAGGCTCGTTTTCACTGCAACCCAGGATGAAAACTGGGTTGGTAAAGGTCCATCCCTACAATCTTCTTTTGGTTTGCTATTCTATGGTTTTGGAGCTTCACCAGCCACTTAAGGACTTTCTGGTGCAGCTTAAGTGGGTTTCTCTACGCAAACAACATATTGACATTCAGTAGTACTGAGCTCACCTTGCCCAGTTACACTTTAAGGCAAGATGATGCACACAGCGGCTTCAAGGAGGACAGGAGAAGCAGCGTCTGCAGTATCTGAAAAGGTCCAAGAGCAAAAGAGAAGGAAGGAGGGATGATGGGCTCCAGCAACATAATTTTTCACCCAGATAATTAGTACAACGTATAAAGAAAAAACAGTTGGAGGGAGCACATCTGGCAGCTATAACAAGGAAATGCCACAAGCTGAATAAAACCCCAGAGGCCCATAATGTTGGAAAAGTCACAAGGCACCTTTGTGTATCCGAGGGGGGCTGGCCTGGCCATTTATCACAGGGAGCTCGTGCACGGATCACTTCAAAGTTTCTGAATAAAGTAGCAATCACAAAGTATTAGAAATTCTGTAAGCCACTGCTATAGGAGCTAATCAATCACCTATAAAAAGGTCAGCCCTGCTCAGGGGCCACTTATAATATTACCCAGAGCCTGAATTTGCAGGCAGACAAGTTAAAGCTGCAGAGGACATAACTGCAACCTGCCAAGTGAGCTGCGATTCCTGGTGGCAGCCGCCACAGTGTCACACAAGATGCTGTCCCTAGCTCCTCACTTCCAAACCACCAGGCAACAGCTGGTGCATCAGGAAGCCCTTAAGTGCATTCACAGGTACCAGGGAGAAGTGTCCTACATTAAGATGATCTTGGGATTCAGAATTCATCAATGGTGGCCACCACCAAGTCATCTCACAACAGCTTAACTTCTGTGCCTCAGTTTACCCAGTTACAGAGGAAAAAAACAAGCTGGCAGAGGGATTTATGCCATTTCACACACTAAATACAGGAGGTTGCGTTGATTACAGGCTTTGGTATTTTGCCTGAATATTAGCAATTCCATTTATTAACACTGGAACATTATACTGGGGAGGGAAGGGAGGTACCTGGAGAGTGCTGAGCAAGAACTGGTTGGCTTGGGAAATTCTCAGTTCCCTCCCACTTCATCATGCCCATCTGCCACAGAGGCCTCAGGTCAGGAAGGTCAAGGCACTCTGCCAAGCCTTATTAAGTTTTTATTGCACTAAATTGAAGCAGCCCCAGGAAGGTGTTCATAACACTTCTCAGTATTTTCCCCAGTAAATGTATAAAAGCCTGTTTGTAAAGAGGAGTGGTGAATGAAGCAACACTCCTGGCCCAAGGTCATTCCAAGGAGTCTGTAATATCTAGCTAGTGCTGCTCTTTTATTGATCAGGTACCAAAGACCCTCAAACTGCAATCTATCCGTGCGTAACACAGCACTGATACTCCTGAATTCCATGATCTATGGAGCATCTGCTGCTGGGTTCAGAAGAGCTGACGCACTGCAAGGCATTGCTCTGGGCTCGACAGCTCTTCACTGATGGGAGCAGCAAGCCTACAAACCGACAGCAACAAGGAAACATCTCTGCTAAAATTACTGAATATTACTGTCAGAAGAGGATGGAAGGCAGAAAGGGAAAGGTTGCAGCAGGTTCTGAAAGGACCAGAGGAGCCATGTACCAGGTGGGGAAAAGACCTGCAAGGACACGTGGTTCAGGGAGAAGACAACAAAAAAAGGCAAGAACACTCGCTGGCACGTAGAAATGGAGTCTAAATACAGCAGTGGGGAAATGCCACCCAACAGCAGTGCTGGAAGCAAGGGCTGCAGGAGTAGCTCTCCCAACACCACAAGTTGGTAGGTACAGGCAACCAGCATTTCCAGCTCTTGGACCAGGTCCCTGTGCTGCTCCCATCAGCAACTAATGGGGATCTCTGAAAAAGGAAGGGTGGTACATCCAGTGCACATCCAATGCCTTGGATGTACAAAAAAAGAGCTTTAAAAATGAGGTTCCTGGGAGGCACAGGGGCTTTAAACAGGTGATGTTCATATATGCATCAGCCCTACAAAGCCACACTGAAAGATAAGAGGGATTTTTTTTAAGCTGTATTCTGAACAAGCTGTATGTTTAAGGACAACAAAACATTAATGTTATACCCAAAATCCAACCCTGCAAACCCGTGTTTCATTGACCATCAGTCCTGCCCACCCCCAAAGCTTTCAAAGAAACCCACTCCTGATCTTGGATGTGCATCTCGTTAGCTCCAGTTTCATCATCTTTCTACATTTTTAGCAAGCGTTTGGTTTATTAGATGCTTGGGTTAATGTGAGTAGCACTAGAGCATTCAGAAAGCAGTGGCATTTCTGTATGAATCACAGAATGTCCTGAGCTGGGAGGGACCCACAAGGTTCATCGAGTCCAACTCCTGTCCCTGCACAGGACACCCCAAATTCACACCATGGATCCGANACGGTTTCCCCTCTAAACCCCTCACCAACTCCGTGCCCTCCTCTGGACACTCTCCAGCAGCAGCTTTATACCCTCAATGTCCCGTGGCGCCCAACACTGCACCCAGCGCTCGAGGTGAGGCCGCCCCAGCGCGGAGCAGAGCGGGACCATCCCCTCCCTCGCCCGGCTGCGATGCAGCGCTTGATGCACCCAGGGCACGGCTGGCCCTCTGGGCTGCCAGGGCACGCTGTTCGCTCATGGTCAATTTGCCATCGACCAGAGCCCCCAGGTCCCTCTCTGCAGAGCTGCTCTCCAGCCCCTCGTTCCCCATGTACAAGATTTCATCACTAATACTGCTCCTTTCACTCACAATATTTCCGGGGTGTTTACAAGAGAAATGGGAGGAAGAAAAGACATTGTACAAGTACAGTGAAGTGCACCATTCACAGAAAGCTCACGAAGAGACCTCCATTTAAATGTTGTTGATGACACTGAAGAGCAGAAAATCTCAGGGATCTTGTAATTTCAGTCACCTGGGGTCCAAAGCTGCCAATTTTGGGTTCTTTCCCAGGTGATGATGGCCCTTCCTACTGTATTAACCAAACCAGGCCCCTGTCCTTGCCTATTCTTGGCAATTTTCTGGAGGAAAAGATAGTTTTGTAAACATGGGAGGCTTCTGTGGGAAATGGGGGAGACAAGATTTGCCAGTTACATTTTGCCTGCCTCAACTTGCATCTCAGAAGGGTTTGTGGTTGGGGAGTACAATATCAGCCGTGCCTGCCACTAAGCAGAGAAGCCAAAGCCCTTTGCAAATGGTGATAGTATTTTATCCTGTTTGACAGGGAACTAAATTAGATAAAATAAAGATCAAGGTTTTTCGATACACAGTAACTGCAAAAAAACCCACAGCCAGCCAATAAATACGGCTTCTTCTGTTTGTTGGATAGATAAAAAAAATTATCATTGCAATTTTCTTCTGCAGAATCTCTTTCCCCACTCCCACCTAGCGTGATTTCCCAGGTGGGATATTTGCTGTGCACAGACAACAGTGTTGGAAGCAATAAAAAAAAACCTGAACAAAACCAGTTGATAGATTTAACTTCATGTTTATACAATGCAACACTTCAACATCTCCCATGTGGATACCGATCCTGCAATATCTCTGGGTGGATTTTAAAAGATGCTGCAGCCAGCCCTGGACTTTACCCGGGGAGCAAGAGTTATTCTGGTGTTGTAATACCCGGCAGCAGTTCATCCCAGGTGAAGCACACAAGCTGCACACAGAGCACTGTGTTTGTACACTGCAATTAGCAGTACCGCTCTCTGTGTTTAACTGCTGGCAACCCACCAACAGGATCGTGGTATCTGGGAGCTAGCTTGGAAGCTGCCGGCTGAACTTCAGACCTTTAAAAGCACGTATGACAACTACAAGCCAAAGCTTATTTACCCACAGTTTGTGTTCAGGAAAATAGAGCCCTGTTAAGATGATGCACTGACTTCATAATATCTTCCTTGGTTGAATATCTGATGAACAAGCTGTGGTTAGATCAGAAATTGCTTCCTCACACCAGCTACAGACGTTATAATGGTCTGAATCTCAGCAGGACTATTTCTTCTCTTATATGCCTTTCATTAAAAAAACATTAAAAATTTTTAAAAAGTGAAAGAAGATCTTGCCATTAAAGCTGAAGGTGCGCAATAAAGGAATTTTGCAGCTGTTCAAAACTGAAAAAGGAGACCAAGTGTGCAGGTTGGGTGCCTTCAGCCCCCCTCCTCCATTCTCAAAAGGTCAGAGGAAAGCAAGAGATAATTACGATTCAAGCAAGCAGTCTCCCAAAAAACTTAGAGCTCAAGCTTACAATTAAAATTCTTATTTTCATGTAAATTTTGAATGTGTAGTAGAAAGCCTGATCTGCATACATTTGGGGGAAAAGGAAAGGAATCATTAAAACTGGCTGTTGAGCTGCAGCACAATTCAGAAAGCATCCACAGTCATCAGCAGAAGATTTCAAGGAGGCATGGTTGGGTTGTAACCCAAATTTAGGTGAAGGCCTTTTATGCTAGAAAGTTTGATCTTTTCAAATGAAAGCAGATAACCATACTGTAGCCCACACTAAAAAAAAAAGTTTCTCTTTGAATACACGCCTTGCTTTCTGATAATTACAGAGTATAAACGTAACACGTACATACCCTATTCCTTACTTCCCAGGTAGCTCTAGAGTTTTGCAAGACTTAAGGCCTCTCGAGCATGCCATACCCCGTTCTAGAGAACCCACGCTCAGGAAAACATGTATTATACTACAATTGCCTCTAGCTTGGGCTTGCAGCGGCTGAGTTACTATCGGGTCAGATACAGGGCAATACAATAGGTATCATCATCAATATGCCACTACCTTTGTGTAACGCAGATAGGCACCCAAGTTATGGAATGGTATTTTCCTGGCTAATCCCTCAGAGATACACCTAAATATTGTGGCTGGAATATATCAGCTGGAGACAATCAGCATATGTAAAACCTCCTATCCCCACCCAATACCTTAGGATCTTGGAAAGTTTTCCCACACATCCCAAAAGTCCTCTCCTGCAGACCAGAGATACCTAAACCCCAATGCTGGGAGTACCCTGTATTTTGGGGTAGGCCCATCCCTGCTTCAGAGCTTCACTCAACTGCAGAGATAGGATTTTGCAGTACAAGTGGTCCTGAACTTGAGTGACACCATGAAATACTCTCCCACCCGATCCAGAGTAGCGGAGGGATGATAATACTGGTTTGCAGCCCTTAAAAGTTACCCAATTGCTCAAATAGCCAAGGACTATTTTGCAACTAAAGAGGCTTCTCACTCATCTCTTAAGAACACCCTAGAGTTCACACCCATTCTCTGCAATACTCAAGCACATGCAATTAGACCCGTCCAACAGAGGACAATTACCCTTCATTTGCATTTTTCCCTCCAAATACAGTGCTACAATCACTCATTCCAGCGCTAACACCTGCAAGGCACTTTATTGACAGCAAGATGGGAAGAAATTCTTCATACCTTGGTTTTGCATAGCCTATAGCTAATTTTAGACTTCCTTCTTTTGCTCCTGCAAGGGCAGTTATCTCCGTTTCTCTATTCAACAAAGTGGAAGTTGAGGGCTCATGTAGCCCTTAAAAATATGTCCAGACTCTGAGTTGGTCTTATTAAGCCCTGCTCAGGTACTTTAAACACAACAAATTCCTTTCTAGCACTAGAAAAACAATTGAAATTCCAAGTAGAATTGGAAAGCTGCCACTGATATTTTTTGATAAAATAAATCAGTGCAAACAGAGCCAGCTTTCACTGAAAAAAATAAGTCAATGGCAGTTTTTCTATGGATTTTTAGTTCATAAGGTACACAGAATAAGGCATTTTGAGTATTTGTTAGTACACGCCCACGTGCCAAGACATTACGTCGCACTGTTTTCCTGACAAAGTCTTAGAAACCCAACTACACCCTCTGTGTATGTGCCCGGGTATTTGCTCAAAGGAAACTTCTGCTGGCTCAGAAGCGGTCACTGAGACTAAGCTGGCCAGACTGAAAGAGGAGGAAAAACAGCACAAACATTTCTACTTTGCAAAAGGAAATCTGGTTTACGCTGCACAAATGGAAGCCATGGCTTTTCAATTCACGTGGGAGCTCCAGCCAAGCTGCACAACCAACAATCAATGCAATTCAGAACCAAGAGCATTTCTGGCACAGGATCTGCCGCCTAGAAGTGTTTTCTCCTTAACAGCCTCTTTTCCAGAGGAAAAGCACTCTACAGCCAGGAATATCCCTGGTTATAGACTTAAAAACAAAACAGAGGAGCTAACTGTCACTGGAGCAAAACTAAGCCCTCAAAAAGCAGTGAAAGAATCTCCTGGGATCATTGCCAGGAGAAATGAGATTTAAGTTTTATTTTGTGGGGTTTTTTTCTTTAAGTAGTAAGTATACTAAAATCCCTCCAGACAACAGGAGAACAGAAAAGAGCAGTAACACACAACCACCATTACCCAGAAGCAGCAATAGGGCAGCTTTGACAACAGGTTTTTCATATTTCTTTCTATAAACACATCAGGTCTCACAAGAGCCCATCTCACAGCCCCAAAAGACAGGGAAGGCACGAGTCCAGCCCCACTGCCTGGATTCCCTCTGCCAGAGCTCTTAAAAACGGCGTTTATCCAGGGGAGGGAAAAGTCACCTCTAAGAGCTCCCCCGTTGATCCCCAGCTAGTTCTCACCTCCTGCTGCTTTTCCCTACCTACAAAATTATTTTCACATGCACAGAAGCTAGAGACTACACAGAAATGCAGTTCCTACATATTCAGCCAGAGAAACACAAGCACACCAATAAGAGAGAGCAAGGAGCAAACCAGAAGTTTCCCCCAGTGCCAAAAGGGAAATATGGACAGATTTGGCCAAACCTGTACCACTCGATCCCTTTGAGCACCGTGACCAGCTAACCATGCCCATCTGCTACATGAACGACATGGTGAGGACTTCTTGCAGACCTCCAAGCCATGGAGCCAGTGGTTTCCATGGTCTATCCAAGCCAACAAAAAAAAAAAACCTCAACCAAGACCCACACCCCTCCACAATCTGAAGGCACCGGGAAGAGGTGACGCGGTCAACTACCCACCTTGGTGGTGTCATCATGTGACCGCTGGTACCGTTTCCAGCGGCAGCCGTAGATCCCCGTCAGACAGGACAAACATAGCTGCGGCTCGTAGTACTGCAGCGGTTGGTGTTTAACCATGCTCCTTCCAGCCCCTCAGGAGCGAGGTATCAGAAATCCATCAGGTCTTGGGAGCGCCCTTCAGCAAAAGGAGAAAAGAAAAGGTGGGGGGGGAGGAAATTAAAAAATGCCAAGCAATATTTCAATACATTAACAAGCAATTTAATAATTAACCGTGTCCTCTGGCTATTAAGAGTAGGAATGATAATCAGATCTACTCCCAGCCCTGCCAACATCTCCAGCTTGTTACTCAACAAGACCAAGAAGTTTCATTAGTTTGCAAGTTTTATTTCCTTGCTGCACAGTTTCTCCCACGCCACTAAAAGCAAATGTATTCATAGGAGTTATCAGTAAGAAAAGCCACACAAGGACAAGAGCAGTAGGTAGATTATTTGGAGCCCAGATGATTAGATTTTTATGAATTATTGAAATGTAAAGAACCATACCCTCCACAAGCACAACCTTAAAATTGATTCAGAGACCTCTGCAAATTTGAAACCCGGCCAAGCTAAATTAGTTTATCTTGAGCATCCTATGGAGCCTGCAGTCCCAGACAAGGAGCTAAGCTTCTGTGCATGCTGGAAGAGGCAGATATTACCCTCTCCCTTTACATGCATCTCTAATGAGCACTCACAGGGATGCAGAGCTGGTTGCAGCCTTCACCCCGGAGAAAGATCCCCTCTCCACCAAACAGCATTCACTCCCAAAGGACCAGACTGACTCAGAGGCAACTGCTCTATTTGCCATGCGTGGGAACATCACTGTTTCAAGGGAAAGTACTCTGCTCCATCGATTACGTGCTTTGTGCGTCACAGGGCTTCTTTTTTTTTCTTTTTTTAAATATATTTAGATGCTCGTTTTTGTCTCTGGTAAGATTCATATCAAGAACAAACCCAAGTTCTTACTAATTCATAGAGTCAGCGTTCGGGGATGGGAACCTGAAGGCAAATATTTGCCAGTCTAGTGGCGTCATGCTGCTCTCAGCTGTACTTAACTCCCACCAGGGGTTTTCCGCAGGTTCCTGGTGCACAAGTATACACCCACAGCCCCACACATTGCCGTTGTGTGGATAGTCAGTGCACTATGAGCGATGCTGAACAGCAGCTGAGCTTACAAAGTGCTTGGCTACCTTTCCAGAGCATGCACGGTACATGGGCAGTAAGGAAATCACAGCCTCTCTAGGGGAAGCGCTTCATTTCCTTATATGCAGGATCCCCAGTGCTCAGGTCTTGCAAAAGGCCATGACAGCTGTGAGCAGCAACAACCTCACTGGTGTTAAAGTGTGACAGGGCTTAAGGAGATAACCTAGTCACCTAGAAGCCTTTCATTGCCACGTCCCATGGAAGGAAGCCTCCAAGAATGGGATTGACCATATTTTTCATTATAGCTGATGCACAAGGGGATGCTGCAGGTGTTGCAAACACCTTGGCAGAGTCTAGAAACATCAACAGGGACACAGACAGCTCAACCCTTCCAGGTTTTGTCCTTCTTTGTGTCCATTTACACTCTGTGCTTCATGCTGGCAGCCTAGGACAGCCCTGTCCTGGCTTTCTCTAATGAGGACTCAGCATCCAGGAGGCAGACAGATCTTGCTAGTTGGCTGCTGTGGTTTTGAAGCCCACCAGACCATTACTATGCTGTCTCCAGAGCCCACAACCCACAGGTCCTCTGCCTTCCTCATATACAGGCACACAAAATGTAGCTTTGTCCTTTCAGCAAACCTCTCTAACGCTCTGGGTGCTGCTCAAGGCATTGACCCAGGCAGAGGACACGAGATCCGCAGGACTTGCCTATCAGTTCGTAGCTGGCCCAGATCCCCACGTGGTTTTGTTCATCCCCCCAGGGAGGACATGCAGGACAGAGGCATAAACCCATCCAGTCTGAAACAAGAGCTATTTGCTGATCATGTCAACCCGTGTTCTCCCAGCTCATCTGCCCCTAAGCGCTGCTGTACCACCTCTGTGGCCTCATGCTCGAGGTCACCTCCCTGCCTGCATTTCATCCTCTCTCATGCTATTTATAAAGCTCAGCATTAGTCACTGCACAAGTTGCCTCTTATCCTCAGCTTTTGTCTGCTTCAAGACTGTCCCTACAAAATTAGTTTCCTGGTCTGCCTTCCCCATGTGCTGGCAGCACACCAAGGGAAGAAAGAGCTGTCAGAACAGGACAGAAACACTGAGGACATGTGAAGCTAGATGCTATTTAAGGGTCTTAGACAAAGCCATAATCTCTGCCCTGAAGATCCTAAGAAGCAAGTGATGTACAAGATGTTGTGGGACATCGGCAGGACATAAAAGTTATGCACAATCTATTAATAACTCCACTGCCAAGCCCCATATTACCATCCCAAAAATCTAGCAGGCTACAGTCATTACAAGAAATCCTTCATTAATTAATCTCCAAAGGACAGCATCTCTCCCGATTTCTACTTCCTCCTGCTTTAGTCATGCAAGGCAAGAGGGCACCTCTATCTGTAAAAGCTTTGACCACGTATTTTATTTGCTAGCTTACAGGAATTGCGTTGCAAACTCAGACACAAGAGCTACACTTGAGCATGTCATCACTCCACTCTTCTGGGAAGACATTAGCTGGTCTCCAGCCCAGACACTGGAGAAGTGGTACTGTACACCAGCCACGCAGAGTGTCAAAGCTGGCAAACCCCGACTTTTCAAATAGAAATCCAATTCATCTGAAGTGGCTGGAGCCTGGGAGCAGAGGCTGTCCTTCAGGAAATAATACAACTCGTGTTATGGATCCATCGTTCTGTTAACAAAAAGCTGAAGCTCACACACATGTCCCTAGCTGAAACTTCACAGCACAACTCACAGGAGGCACCTGATAAGGCTGGGAAGGGAACAGGGTGAGTTTGGGCAAGCACCACGGGTTAGCAGGTACATGAAGAGTTCTCGTCTCAGGGCTATCACCAGGATCCCTGATTCAACCTGTTCAAAACACAAGTGTCCCTCTCGTGACTGTATATCCAAAGCTATCAGTCAAAGGCATGAACTTTGCTGCAACCGGAGATAGCGGAGACACCAAAGACTTTTCAAACAGCATCGCTTTAGAAAGGTACGAGTGCACTTCAGAGATGGTGAGGGACCAGCAATCAACCCTTCTCCCTGAAGAGAAAAAAATAAAATGCTACCAGGAACACCAATAGCCAGGGTAAATGAAAAAGCTTTGAGTTTATTGACCAGCTCTGGAGAACATCTACCAGCCTCCCGCAGCAGAATCTAATCCAGCATCTCCCAAACTCCTGGCTGAGGTCAGGAGGGACACAAGCATTTTCAGTGCAAAAGGGCAACCCAAAAGCACAGCCATCCACTAACACCATCACCAGAAGGCACTGCTGGAGGGTTTTAAGAGCAGCAGAATCCACTAAAAACAACCAAGAGGATAAAAGTGACAAGCAAGGGAAAGTACAGCTGAAAAGGCTCCATAAGACACCAAGTGAAGCTCGTACCCTGGTTCCTCTCACTGAGTCCCAGCACAGACAGATGCTATGGGAGCCCATAGATTCAGGCTGCTCTCCATACAAGTAGTCAAGAGAAACACAAATAGAAAAAATCCAATACGAGTATCAAAAAAAAAAAGCCCTTCCTAAATGCAGTTGCATTGTATGAGGCACAACCTACAAGCCTAAAATCATTCCTTCTTCATGAATACCACGAGCGGGTGTACAAAAGCCCACAACAGAAAAGGAACTACAAAACAGCGCCCATCCTCCCCACCACACATACAGAGACACTCAAGTAGTAACAAGAAACACAGGAAGAGACTGAAGCACGGCAAGCAAGATGCTGCTCGAGAGAAACCACGCTGATACCATCTGCTGGGAGATCCTTGCTTGGCCAAGATCATGGACTAAATACTTACTTCTCCTGCTTCCAGAAACAGATTTAGTGGAGAGAAGCAGGAAGTCTGTACCTTACAATCACTGTTCCCATGACAGCTACATCTTTGAGGTGAAGAAAGCAGGCTATGAATGATTCAAACCTCTGCTGGTTAGCATTACATACAGAAATGAAAACAGGAAGCAAGACAACATACATTAATTATTCAAATTCAGCAACGTGCACCAGCAGGGGGGAAAAAATAGCATAGAAAACACAAACCCACGTAAGCTCTCAACTTTGACTTTAAAGATGCATCCTCTGCCAATGGCTACCAACTTCTTAGAGCTGAATAACCGAGCTTGCCAGCCAGCTTGCCCAAAAAGCGGGAGCAGGGTAGAGTCCATCTGCAAATACAGCAGGAGCATTTTCTGAAGGTTCCAGGATGCCTAATTAGCACACATTGCATTCCTGAAATACTGGACTGTAGGTATCCGTTACAGCCTGTGACACTTTATTCCTTTCCAAACAGCTTCAGAGGAAGAGGTAAAAAAAGGCGAGAGAGAATTCAAGTTGCAGATTTTAAAAGGAAGCTCTCTGGGGAGATCTGACCTAAAAAATTTGGATTTTTGTCTCTATAAGTTAACTCCTCCATCCCTGTAGCTTTAGAGCAATACGCAGAAACCTGGGGTGGAGAGGGACCAAAGCAATCAGGATCGATTGTTAAGCCATCTCAATGCTATCATTTTAGCTAAGGGAAGAGCAACAGCATGAGTCCTGAAGTGCACTGAGTAAATAATGTGAATGAAGCCACGGAAGAGCAGGTTTAATAGCATCTAACCCTTTCACAAGGCTTGGTACAGTCCAAGCCCTCCCCTCTAAATTCCCTTTCACTTTTTTTGGGGGCGGGGGGGTGTTGGTTGGGGTTCCCCCCACCCATCAACCCAATTTCACACAGGTCACACTGATCTCATTCAGCACCTTGAGACAAATCTTTTAATAGCCCAGAGACAAGCAGCTTACTGCACCTCCAGCGACACTACCGACGGCGCTATTCTGAATACCTGCGCGGTTTGGTCAGGGTGCTTTTGGGGAGCTGGGGGGAGAGATGGAGAGCTATGGCTTCCTGCCTGCCTTACCTTGACCTGCCTCCTCCAGCCTTCTTCCAAATACCCTAGACCAGTTCAGTACGACAAGCGCATGACTTCTTTCTTTAGCCTGCCAAGGGCTCCTAAATTGGATCAGCACATCCAAGAATGAACCAAAACATAGCCAAGGATGCTTTGATGCATGCTTACAAACCCTGAAGTCTAAGGAGATGGCTGGAGTGTGCAAACCCAAGCACGTGGCGAGAGGAAGACACCCAGGGTCTTCTACAGCATCTCCATCCATCAAGATGTGGCTGGAAAGACCCAGCAAATGGAAAGTGTAGGCTTTCCATGAGGCGGCTCCCACAGTTTCAGAGAGGCAGATTTGTTTCGAGAGTCAGGGGACAGCAGAGAAATGCCATCACCATCACAGCCATACCTTCATGTGTTCCCTCCCTATCTGGAGAGGCTAAAAAGCCATCACAGCAGCGGGACACTCAAAAGCCAAGCAGGCCCAAAGCAAACAAGATACAATCTCTCAAAATTCAGGCCCAAGGAAACTTGCCCCACTAGCAATGCAAATAAATGCAGAAAATAGACTCCAAGGCTGTTTGAGATATTTTTTCTTTAGCTAACCCATTTTAAATGAGCTTTGACAGATTCTACTAATTTCAACATTAAAGGAAGTGTTTTTCCTCTCATTGGTGACTCATGGGATCACTGTTTATCAAGAATCTCTGTATAATTTCAACATCTCCATCTCTTATTAAAATCACTATCAAGCCAGTTACACTTAAAACCTTGTTAAGAAAATAATTACCTGTACCGATTAGGTGAGAACATCACTGATAAACAATTATCCCTACTGATATTCTTGTAAGCCTTCTTGTCCATTGTTTCCCTAATTATACTGGAAAATCCTGATTTTACTTAAATACTTTCTAAACAATAGAAATTCAGCAGAGCAAACCCTCCAGTTCTATGCGCAAAGAAGAAATCCCTTCTATTGCCCAGCCAGGATTGAAATTATTTAAAGCATTAGAAGGAACTGATCTAAATTATTGTGACTTTCACAGACTCTTCACGGTTTTCACAGCAATCTTGTTCTTTAATATGCTGAACTCATCCAAACCAAAGTAATGCAATTTCACTTTCCCTGACTTGGAAGATGGAAATGAAAGAAGGACAATATCCCCATCTGTTTAATAACAGAACAACTCTTACAGAGGGATGTTTGCTACAGCCGTTCCCACAGGAGGAAATCTATACGCACAAACACACACTGAGCAGTACTTTCCACATTTTGTTGGCGCAGACCCAGAACATCTCAACTTGCAAGATCAAGATTTAATTTCAAGGCAGGAACGGTAAGAGAACACTCCAAAGCCATAAACAGCCTCAGCTGCTGAAGTGATGCATTTCAGCGGTGGAAGGTGCCCAAGTAATGGCTGTGATGACCCCCCCGGTCGCCGCAGACCTCTTGATGACCCAGTGGGGTTATTCTTTCCAATACATGGTTTATGCCCTGCTCTGTAAATTGGGCTGGGTTAGAGGTCTCCCAACCACTTTTCCCAGGCTACCAGCATTCAGTTTTATACAGATAACACTGAAGAGTCCCTGCTCAAATAAAAGCAGGGGATGCATTAAAATGACAGTTTCCATTTAAAATTTTTCCCTGGCAAACAACAACAACAATAAAAAAAGATAACCTGAAGCAAAGTGTTCCTTGCCATGTACATGTGTGCTTGTGCCTGTAAGTGGGGTCTTTTGGGTGAGGACTGAGGCAGGAAAGCATGTGTTGGCAAAACACCCTTGCCTTAAAAGCCAAGTGTTGTTACCCCAGTGACAGAAAATAAGGGGGGGGGGGGGGGAAAAAAAAGGTAAAAAA
>VZTV01029906.1:7756-32731 GCA_013400875.1 Anhinga rufa
GGCGGGGCGATCGCGCTGAGGGACGGCGGGGACCGGGCCGGGCCGGGCCAGGCAGGGCCGCGGGGGACAGGCCCTCGAGTCGCCGTGGTGGCCGCCGGCTGCGGTGGCTGCCGCCGTGGGGAGCGTGAGCAGGGACGGGGTGCTGCGTGGGGACTCTCCCTTCGCCTTTATACGTGCGTGTACAAAACTGGAGAGAGCTCTGAGAACGGCGTGTCGCTAGCATGCGGTGCGGGAGAGTGGTCTTATTTGTTTTTTATAGATATTCCACCTTGCCGATGTCATAGCTTGGTGTCTTTTAAGATCTGCCGTTTTGGGGTGCGGGAAGCCGCACCGGGCTGTATGGGGGCCGCCAAACCCGCGGCAGTAAGCGTTCAGCAAAACCTCGTAACTCAGGTGGTAGAAGCACAGCGAAGACTGATGTTTCTGAAGAGGCACCTTTCCAAAAATCCTGACCTTTGCAAAGAACTGAACTCAGTAATGTTTACTTAAAGTGGGGTGACGATGGGTATCTTCATTGTGCCCTCTAGGCTTCCCTGAGCAGAAATTTCCCTGTGCTGCTTCCTGGTAGCTGCATGCCCAGGTCTCAGAAACGCCACCCTCAGCAGTGAACCTGCCGGAAGACCTCAAACCTGGCCTCCAGCTTACCTGAGCAAAGCACTGTCATGCAGGCAGTTGCTTGTGCTATAGAAAATAGTTCTTTAAACCCTCGTGCTTGCTAGTGGCATCCTTAGCTGTGATTGTGCATGCAGAAGTTTATCAAAAAAAACCCAAACAAAAAAAAACCCAAACCAAAATCCCTGATCTCTTGTGTTCCCCTTTTATCAACATAATGAAAAATTATTTTAAAAGAAACCCCACTAACCAAAGAAAAATATCTTTTTCTTATTTCTGTTTGGGAAAGCGTTACATGTATTCTCATATTCTGACTGTGGAATTCCATGTACCAGGTCTTTCTGACAAAAATGTGCAAAGATTTTCACAGCTGGACGTGTGTGTATAATTGCATGTCAGAAGGATCATAAGGAGAAAAATTGTTTCATGCTGAAGAAAAACAAACTTAGTGGTAGCAGATAGATTTTCAGATAAAGGCTTTAAGGTAGTGTCTAAGAATTCTGTGTAGCATAGTAATGTCTATTGTTTTAAATATTTCATGTTTCTTAACGTTAATTTCTGCAATATTCTGCATGTATTTCTGTATCTTCCTTGAACAAATTTTATCCAGATGTTCTTCATGCACCTTCAAGGCCTCATCATCTGTGAGTGATGCACAAATATGGTTTGTTCTTCCAAGTGAAGCATCTTCCATTTTGTTTCAAAAGCTCAAACAGCGTCTTGAGGAGGTTTCAAAGGTGGTACAAAAAGTATTTGGAAAAAACTTTCAAAAACATTTGGGTGAACTCTGCAGTTCACAGGAAATGCAAAAAGAGGAGATGATAAAAAATGGAATATTTCCAGATGAGCATCTACCTTTCATTTTCAGTGAGACAAATCTTTACAGGTGGAAAAAATAAACATACAACAATAACAGAAAAGCTTTTTTGTGCATATTCATCTTTTTTGCTTATGCTTTTTTTGCCTACATTTAGCTAACTGCTAGCATTTAATGGAAAGGGTCTCTGCGCACAAAGAAGCTATCCTTTATTGTTATTTGGGTTTTTTTCTACCTTTACAAATTTTTAATTTTCTTAAATACAGTCAGGTTTGGGAAGATTTGTTTCATGCTGGAAAAAAAACTTTCAGGGGAAAGCTTTTCTGTTTTAAAAACTACAAGGTAATGGCTCATCCACACACAAGAAATCTGAACTGTTATGGTAGCTGCTGCTGACAGCTGTGTCATGAAGACAGTTTAATGCATCCAACTCAGTAAATGTGACAGAAAAAGGTGATATCTAATGAAGTGTTAGTTTGTTTAGAGATGTCTAAGCAACCTGGCTTACGTAGTGATTTCTTTCTTTCGTTAGGTAGAAGATCTCTTCTTTCTGCGGCCTATGTGGACAGCTCAAAGTGGGAAAAGAGACAGAAAGAGGAATGTAGCCTGGGTGAGAAAAGTTTGGGGTTTTTTGTCTACTTTGACTAATTAATTGCAACCTGAACTCATTTTAGACCAGCTCATAATCTATAAATACTTCAAAATAAAAAATGTATGGAGCAAAATGCCTCTGAGGTTCTAAGTAAAAATCTGCTCAACATGTTAAAAATCTATTGTAAAATGCAGAAACAAGTTAGAATTTGCTCATCTAATTAGTTTGGTTTTCTCAAGCTGATTTTTTTCTTTCACAAAATCCAAAACTTTTATCTCATATTTTTGTGTCTGACAGTTAAGACTGTCTCCGAGTGTCCTCTTCATTGACATTGCTTTAATTGTAATGCAGTGCGAAAAAAGACCTATTCTATAAGTGTTACAGGATCACAGAATCACAGAACGGTATGGGTTGGAAGGGACCTCGAGAGATCATCTTGTCCAACCCCCCTGCGTGAGCAGGCACTCCTAGAGCAGGGGCACAGGACTGCAGGGCATTCCTGTTTAGAAACATTTTTTTTAAAAGAACATTTTCCTCAAAGTTTTGCCTGAGGGAAAGTTACACTTTTTGTGAAATTTTAGATTTTTCTTTTGGGGAAAAATGAAACTAAGCATTTTATTTCCGAGAAGTTTTACATTAAACTGTATCTGCATATTGTACTGAGATCTCTTGTGCAAATTTCAAAGCTAAATTCTTTGGCTAGATGACTTTTGAAATGACATTACTCCATCTTTTTGGTGACTATGTTAAATAGTGCATTGTGCAAAACATTTTTCCATGCTAAAGGTACATATGCATTATTTTGTACCACAAGTGTTTTGGAGACCCCTGATCTTTTGCCTGATCTTTTTCTTCCATTTTTAATTCCTAGGCCCTTGAACTGTGTTAATTGTAGCACAGATTATGAGGCTGAAAGAAGAATCCGCAGGTGAAAATCAAGGGCTTTTGTCAGGCAGGAAGACAACCAAGAATTATCTGAGTAATGTTTTTTAATCACTGATTTGTTTCTTTTATTTGCTTATGAGCAGCTAGGTTGGTATTGTCAACACATGTTACTGTACATAGGCCAGAAACAGCCAGTGGGTGCTCATGACTGTAGCTTGGATCCTGCGGAGACTGTTAATACCTTGTAACCCTTTGCTCTCAATAGGACTGACTGCTCATGCAGTGTTTTTTGGGCTGGAGCCACAGACTGGCATGCATTTGAACCAGTCATCTCCAGATGAAGAAGGGTTCTTATTTTGACAAACATCATAGGCAGTAGAAATCCACTGTAGAAGAAAACATTCTACAGTCCGTGTTCGGCTTTCCCCAGGCCTGGCAAGACCTTTTGTGACTGTTTGGCAAGCACAGTTCTTGCTGCTGCTGTGCTGATGATCTTGATCCAAAGCAGATGTCTGTTCCATGCTTTTCAAAGAACTGCTTTGCGTTTTCATTTTGTGTTCGAAGAAAAGAGAAAAAAAGTTAACATGGTGTCAGCTGTATTAGCATTTTCAAAGAGGAGACAGCCCTGCAGATGTCTGCTCTGTAGCTGTCAGTTGTATGGTTGCATGTACAATCTTGTGTGTAGTAACTAGTGATTGGAGCTAGAGTGAATTCCTTCTGTTGAGGAGATGCTCTTTTGTTTGTGTATTTCAAACAATGTTTCAGAACTGTTATCTTGAAAACTGTTGTGAGAATATATTTAAAGGAAAAGGGATATTTTTGATTTAAAGTAATTTCCATTTCTCTGCTGCAGTGATGTAGTGCCATCCCAAACTCAAACTCATTTACTGTGTCCATATAAGATATCCTTTATTCTCTTCTCCATAGTCTTAGTTTAGCATTCTAAGCATAAATAAGTTTAGCAAACTTTAGTACTGCAAAAAGCATGGGAAAGAAGAAAACTCTATTTTGTGTATAGAAGCACATTTTTTCAAAAAGGTAAGAATTGAAAATGTGTTAATTTGGAATTTATAAACTGGTTACTGATAGGAAGATACCTGTCTAGAAGTAATTGGGACTCCACTTATTAAAAATGAGATATCAAAGAAATGGGAGGCATGGCTGAACTTAGATTCTCCAGTGTTTCAGTTGGTTCATCACTAACAAGGGTAAAATTAAGTGACAGTAAGTGTCATGATGAGAAGAATAGCAATTGCCAGGATCCCAGGGTATGGCAGAATCCAAGCAAGACAGGAAGTGTCTTTTTTTGTTAGAAAAATTCATGGTACCCAAAGTGGCTCATCCACAGCACCAGGTGGCAGTGCTGCCTTTACAAACTTGAATAATTGCCATTCAAAGCTGCCTTTGGTACAAAGCTGCAGTGCTTTCCAGAATCTGCTAGGGATGTGGAAATACTGAGAAATGTGAAACATATAAATTTGTACAGCAAAGTCCTTGCCTCAGCCTTCCTTTATATTTTAATTGGGTCTTTAAAATAAATCAAGGCTTTCTTTATATAGAAAAAAAAATATTAGCTGTGAGTTAAGGTATTAGCTTTGCCCATCATTCCCAGGACAGGTAAACTTTGTGTCATAGTTGTATCCGCTTTCCCATTGCTGCCCCATCACTGGATTTCAACCCTATCCTGGATGGACACTTCGAAGAATAAGAGGGTAGTGACCTTATCTGGTGGCCAAATGTGCCACTTGTTCATCGAATCATAGAATACCTCCAGTTGGAAGGGACCCATAAGGATCATATAGTCCAACTAAATGTTACCCTGTGGTTACATTGGCTACATGCTGTGGAGAGCTACGCACTGCAAATCAAACTGGAACTGTGTTGATTTGCTAGGTCACCAAACTAGTGTTAGATGTCATAACCACTGACTTGGAAGGTGAGGGTCAGTATTTTCCCAGTCATTGCCCTGGATCACCCTGTTGCAGGCAGCAAGACATTGAGTTTCTATGAACAAATGAAAGTGAACACGAAAGCTCAGATACCATTATTCTAGAGACAACTGTGAAGTCATGTCCAGAAGTTAAATGACCTCAGCTCAGATTTAGGTCTGCTTTGTTAGTTTGTTTAAATCCATGAGATTCTGCAACATGCAGAAATAAGTTTTTAGAGAAATTAAAGTTTTGTAAAAGTTCATCATGTACAAATGTATTTTTAGGCAATGTGTTTGAGAGATTATATATACTAGCGTCCTCTTTGGTAATGACTATCAGATAAAAGCACTTGCAACATATGTCTGATAGAATGTATATAGAATTTTGCTTTGGCCATTAAAACATTTATTTGGTTTATACACCAGTGTCAGCACTGAAGTTTTACTACCAACAGTGCTAGAAGACTTCGGCATTCACATTCTTGCATTCTAGTACTTCTGTTGGGTTGCTTTTAACTAAGAAGAAGCTTTAAACTTGATTATGAATAACAACTTATGGAGCAAACTTGGTTTACAAAAGGTAGCTGAATTATATCAAATCATGAATATGAGAAAAAGTCTGGTTTTAGGTGCTCTTCAGAGAAAACAAACCAAGAAAGAATTACTCACTGCAAATTATTCATATCTAGAAACTAGAGCAGAAATGGCAATTTGTCTGGAAACAAAGCTAAATTTTCCATTAACTTGATTGTCTTCTATTTTTTGAAGTTTAGTCAGCTTTCATTTTATTGTGACACTTATATTGGACCTGATAGATAAGTGCTTCATTTTGCGTGCCATGCCAAAGTTCTGATGGAGAGTTCCAGCTTTGTAGACAGCATAAAAGGTCATTAAAATTCTGTGTGTGAACTCTCCCAGAGGACACCTGTGTATAAATGGCTAACAGTCTTGGGACCTTGCACTCATAGCATTGTATTCATTTGGTTTATATTCTGCTTAAGTACTCAGTGTTTCCTGAAATGGGCTCTTCATCTTCATGAGCACCTAGGCAAAAAAAGTGCCAAGCTCAGGGGCTGAGTATGGTCCAAAATGGTCTTATGTATCACCTGCCAGTTTTCAGAGCGTGATGCATAACAAATTTTTTCTGGAATAGATAAATGAACTCCCAACCTGTGCAGTTGCCTTTCTCAAGTCCTATGTCATCAAACATAGCAGATTTCAGAGAGAATACTTTTTTTTAGCCATCTTGATATGCAGATGAAGAATGTTGGATGACAGTTCGCTTAGTATGTTTAGGCCAGTTCTTAGCTCCTGACAAGCTGGCTTGGCTGCAGCATCTGTTCTCTCTAACTTCTAGCACTACTGGGAATGCTCCATCATGACCTTTGTGAGTGCTGGAGAGATGAGTAACACAGAGTCAAATACAGACACTTCTTGTAAGGTTATTCCCACGGAAATTTCTCTACCATTAAAAAAGTCAATCCGCTGTTTTAGTAATTATCTGGTATAGCATGGCCTTGGTGGCCCACATCAGCTCACCATTTGGTGTTGTATTTTGTAGGAGCTGCTACTTGCCTCAATAACTTGGCCCGAGATTTCCCTTTGCTTTCATGGTCATGAAATGCTTGTCTTCCCTCAGCCAGGGATAAATGCTTTTTTTTGTGTTTTGAACACCTTAAAGTGCCTTAGGAAGGAAGGTGTTACGTAACCACGAAGTACTGCTGTGTGGCAGACAGCAGCATTGTCCAGGCTCAGAGTCAACCATTTTATTCCAGGTCAAGGCTCTATCATATTACCACAGCAAAAATGCGTTGTATTTGAGAAAGTACCTATAAGGTCAGAGTAGCATTGAATGCCATTCGTACTGTTAGAACTGTATACTCCTCAGTATCCACTGGCAGTTCAGTTGGGTTTTTAAAATGATGAATAGTGATATCACTTGTTTTGTGGACAGAATGTTCATGGGCAGCTTCCCTCGGAGACACAGAATGTTACTGGTGCAATGCTGCTTCCTGCCCCTGACAACTTTGCCAGAGTAGAAGGCATAGTAAATTCTGGTGTGGTGCAAATTGTGTGCACCTCACATTTCATTGACAGGTGTGGAGGTTGGAAGACCTTTTTGGAAAATTAATTGTAAAATGAGCCAACCCATCAGCTCTTGAAGGATGGCCAGTGGGGACTAATCGAGAGGTGTCAGAGTAGGGCCTGGTTTAGTAACAGTTGCAGTCTTGGGTTGCAAAGGATGAAGCATGGTGCTAATGATGCAGAGAGAATATGTTGGATTCCTGGTCCTGGAAGATGCAGGAGAATAGAAAGAAAAGGTATGATTGAAGTCTCTAAATTTTATAGATTAGGTACAATCAGTTCATGTCTCAGCTAAGAATCAAACAACCTACACTAAGCATGGAATAAACAGCTTACTTTTCCTGAATCATCATTATTTTCCAAGATCAGTACAAAACTAAAACTCCAAATTAAATGAATTTAACTTTCAGTTAAATTAATTAAATGCAATGGTTGGCTACCTGTTCAACAGTCAGAAGCTTAAAGTTCCTGTTTGGTCAAATTAATATTGTTGTAGGACTGCTGGCACAGTGCCCAGTTTGATTAACAGGATTTCTTTGGATTGCTGTTTTTGACTGTAGTGTTTATCAGTATGGTACTGCTTGTTTGTGTCTCATTGTTTTACCATGAAATAAAGGACAAACACATGCTAAAAGCACTGTCCAGCAGATGCTCAGCTGGAACACAGGTGTGAATTTTAAGGACATCTGCTCAGTTTTTTTAGATGAGTTATATTAGTTAGACTAATTTCATCCAACACATTATAGGGTAGTTTGTGTTTTCTCCCTTCATTCTAGTAAGTCAAAACCATCATATTGAGGTACCTTTCCATGTATTATTTTCTGTTGAGGTATTTAACAATAATTCAAAATATTGTTTTTGTACAACCTCAACGTGAGATATTAACAAGGAACCAGAATTTGATTTCATTACCAGAGGTTCTATTCCAGGTTATATGATGGCTCTGCAGATTTTCCTGTAATGGCAGTAGATTAAACATACTCCTTTTCTCTTTTCTCCAGCTGACTTAGCCCACTTAATGGACAGAACCTATGAAAGAAAGCTGCCTGTCAGCTCTTTGACAATAGCCCGGGTAAGGAAATAAATCCCAATCATAAAGTGATGGAAATTAAAGTAGAATGCTTATAAAGTCAAGTTTGCTGAGAGGGGATAAAGGACATCACCTCTGCTGGGAGATCGTAAATGTCTTGTTATACTGTTAAATTGCTGTGTAAAGCTGTTCTGTTGTTACTTTGTACTCACTAGTTAGTACCTGGACTGTAGGGTCTTCTAAACAGAAATAAGTTTTTTCTCTCAGTAAAACTGGCCCTCACTGTTACTGGGCTATGTATTTACCTAATTATGTTCCTTGTCTTCCTATGGTTTCTGTCTTAGGGAGAGCTTTAACGCCCCCTCAGGCATTTTATAAGAACCCAGGCTGCTAAGGGAGCAGTGAATGCATGCTGCCTGTCTGCATGCGTCTGCCTCTACTTCCAGGCTCCTTTCAGAGTGAGGCAGAGGTGGACACTTTTTTGTCGTGGTTTAACCCCAGTAGGCAGCTAAGCCCCACACAGCCACTTGCTTACTCCCCCCACAGTGGGATGGCGGAGAGAATCAGAAGGGTAAAAGTGGGAAAACCCATGGGTTGAGATGAAGACAGTTTAATAGGTAAAGCAAAAGCCATGTGCACAAGCAAAGCAAATCAAGGTATTCATTCACTGCTTCCCATGGGCAGGCAGGTGTTCAGCCATCTCCAGGAAAGCAGGGCTCCATCACGCATAACGGTTACTTGGGAAGACAAACGCCATCACTCTGAACATCCCCCCCTTTCCTCCTTCTTCCTCCAGCTTTATATGCTGAGCATGACATCAAATGGTTTGGAATATCCCTTTGGCCAGTTGGGGTCAGCTGTCCCGGCTATGCCCCCTCCCAGCTTCTTGTGCCCCCCACAGCCTCCTCACTGGTGGGGCGGTGTGAGGAGCAGAAAAGGCCTTGAATCTGTGTAAGCTCTGCTCAGCAGTAACTAAAACATCCCTGTGTTGTCAACGCTGTTTTCAGCAGAAAGCCAAAACATAGTCCCATACTAGCTACTATGAAGAAATTTAACTCTACCCCAGCTGAAACCAGCAAAATTTTGCCTCTATAGTTTTCTTTCCTTGCCTCAGTAGACTGAGGCAGGACAAATGCTGGCATGGGATAAGTGAAGTCATTATTTTTACTGGAATTAATAACCAGTTCCATCCTCTGGATGGGTTAATCTGGGGAGGGGGTGGTGAGGGCAGAGATGTGACATGTGCTTTTAAGTTCCCTGTGTGAGTTAGTGTTTGTGCTGAAGAAGGAGAATAAATTTGTCACTTGTTTAAAAAAATAAACAAACCAACCTAATTTCCATATTCAGAATTATCAAAAAAAGCTGAGTCACCACCCTGGTACTTCAGGAATGCCATTAATTAGGATCATTGGCACAACTAACTGAGGAGTCACAGAACATTTTATACAGTTACAAGATGAAGCATTTATACAGATCAAGCATTCTTGATCATTGCTTCTGAGACAGCGTCCATGGTGGAAATGGGTATTCCTTTCCATTTTATTACTTAATCAGCTTTATTCCTTTCTTTCATGTTCCTGCTTTGGGCTGACCTCTTCCCTGGAGAAGTGGCATTTCCAGATTGTCAAACAGCCCCACTTTCCAATACCTTGAGCTCACATCAGATTCTTATTTTCTAAAATGTAAATAAGGTGCATAGGCATGATATTGCCACACTCAAAAGATGACACCTACATCTATACAGCATGCTGCAAGAAGAGTTAAGAAACTGGAGAGCAAGTACCAGTCAGCTGAAACTATTATTTTTAGCTTATGCTTAGGATAAAGAGGCATACTGACCTTGAGAACATGTTGTTTATATATTCTGAGCTAAAGGTATTATATTGAGAAGACTCTGGAGTGTTCCAGCATCTATATAGTTATGTTAGTGAAACCTACAGGAGAACAGGATTCACTATTACCATAAGACAAAGTCTGGTTGAAAACTTGGCTTTTATTTAAATAGCTGATAGCACTGGGAATTTTGGAAAATTGCCTGGAGTAGACAAGGTTTTAAATGAGAGGAAGATTGTGCTTTACAGCATGGGGAATGATTTTTTTTTTGTACCATTATTTATATGTGTGGTGAAATAGAAAATGCTGTTGCCCCTGACCATCAGAATTTATAGTATGCATAGGCACAACAGGTAAATGTTAGGGAAAGGAATACTTTTTAGAAAGAGAAGTAAGGCATGTTGAGACTTAACTCAAAATTAGGGGGGGAAAAGTAAGGAACTGAATATATTCTCAAATTAAAGGATGTGATTAAAGAGCAAAAAATTCAGAAAGAAGCAGCAAAAATATGGGGTACTGAGCTATATGGACATAATTCTCAGATGGTCCCTATGTTTTTCAAGGTGCATAATGTTTCTTAGAGGTGAGGAGGTGAGTTGTCTCAGTTTAAAAAGATTTGACAGCAGTCTAGAGGAAACCTGAGTAGGAGCAAGCAAAGACTTGAAGACCTCCAGTACTGTCAGATACCTAAATATGCCAAACAAATGTATTTTGTTCATTGAAGTGGCATTTTCTTATACTATGCTTTGTGAATGCTCCCTGTGAAGCTTTTATTTCTTATTTTTTAATCAGTTTGTTGACAACATTTCTTCGCGAGAGGAAGTGGATCAAGCCGAATATTACCTTTACAAGTAAGCATTTTTTCCCCCCAGCATGAACTTTGAGAAATACAAGTAAATACCATGAAGTCTTGCCCTTTTAAGACTCTGTCCCTTTCCAGCTTACTGGCTTTGATTTCTCTTTTACAAAATATGTGCATTTCTTTGTCTTAGAACTCACAGCTAAGGGCCTTCTTGGTAACTTCTCCTTTGTGATGGCTACCCTCCTTCTGTACCTCTGGCATTGACTCCTGTCAAGCATGTTAGTCTGAGCCACTGAACGGCTAATACAACTTCCAGCTATGATTTACATTAGAGATGCTGAAATTATAAGGAATTATGTTTGTTTACAGTTTTTCCTTCTCATACGCTTTTGTTCTAAGTCATAATTTAACTAAATTGGTTATAAGCATATTTGCATGTGTAAGTGTAGGACTCAAGGCAATTGTTTCCTTAGAATGAACAGAAATGAGAACAGGTATGCTGTGATAATGATCAAGTCAGCAATGCTAAATGAAGTATAGTTTTGGGCTAGCCCTCATTTTTGTTTTACGGATGTGCTGTTAGTACCTTTTGCTAACATTCTTGAAGATTGTAATGTACATTGTGTCACACAGACTTAAGTTCTCTCTGATGGAGTTGGGCCTTGTAGTGTAAAGGATGCCAAGAGACCTCTGAATGCATTGACACCATCAGGAAAGTGTGGTAGTTTAATTGCTGAGTCTCAAAATGGTACAGATAAAATCCAGATAGTTCGAGTGGGATGTTCAAATGTAATGTGTCTTACAGCTTCTTTCTTCTTGAAAACAAGAGGTTCAGAGAGAGTGACAAAAAATTAGAAACACGCAAAATGTTCCATAGTAAGAGGGGAGAGAAGAGAATGGGAATCTCTAACATGTAAGTATCCTCCCCACTCTTCATCTGTGCCTGGTTAGACCATCAGTTTAAAATCCAGGGGTTTTATCCTTAAAAATACACTCTAAAGGAGAGATTTGCAGGTCAAAAATAATTACAGTTATTTACTGTTTCTCTAAGAAATAATTCTCCTGCAGCTGGTGAGAGTATAGTTATGCACACATCAAATATGATCATTTGTAATGGATACAGATTTTAGTAGTCTGTGTGGAGAGAACAGAGAGGTACTTATGTGTCTCACATGGCTTGTCAGATGTGCTTTGGTTGGAATTTTTCTTGTGTGTGTCCCTGTAATGCTGCTTTGTTTTGGTGTTGCAAAATACTTAGTCTTTTGGTGATGTTAACATCAGTTTTCCAGGAGACTTCATTCCAGCATGATCTGTGAAACTGTTCTCAAAATGCATTTATATGCAGGTAGTGAAACAGTGTAGAGAGATCTGTAATTCATGTGAAAATGTAAAAATCTCAATTATAACATCAGCTTCCCTTTCAAATGAAAATAAGTGTGCTAGCTTCAGGAAATAGGAGATGTGGTTGGTATCCGCGAGGCCCTCTTTGTTGTTCTTTATATTTTGCACTCAGGCTGGAGTTCAAATGAAGGACATGTTTATAAAGATATCTCTTTGCAGCTGGGAGGATGGTTGACACAGAAAAAGTCTTGCAGAAGTGGCCACACCATGAGACATAAAGGTGGTAGAGAGGGATAGTTAAGAAACAGAAACTTTGACAAGAAATCTCTTTTTCTGGCTTAATGAGAAACAGTTCAAAGCACAATTTTTGTACTTTGTGTAAGGAGAGTAAGCTTCTAAAAACAAAAAGTGAAAAGCTTTTTTACATCTTCTAAGGTATACATATCCATTGTGAGCCAATGGCATGTACATGGCATGGTAAGTTGGCTGTATGTGCATTTGCATGGACATAGCTAAGCAGAATGCTCCCAGTGTCCTGTGTTTTTCCCCTTAATTGCTTGTAGAGTCTGAGATGGAGATTTCAGTGTCTCTCCCCAGTGTTGGGTGCCTCTGGCAATCTGAGGTGAAGGGTAGTCAGTTCCAAGGCCCCTACAAGGTTGGAAGACATTCTTGGTGCAAAAGTGCCTGTGGGAATAATCAGAGGGAACTAAAATGGTATTTCCATGCTCGTTGTGCAGGGTTTTTGTGAAAATGGGAGTGCCAGAATTCGTAATTGTAAGCTTTGTAGACTGCAGACTTGTAGTGTGTCATGCAGAACATAGTTCAAAAAACAGTGTTCCAGAGCATTACCATAATGCATTTAGGGTCCTGAAATACAATATACGTATTATATTTAGACCTGTTTCAACTTTCCAACCTTTTAAAGCAGTGGATCTCCAGCCATACTGTCTCCACAGAGGATCTTGAGCTCATAAGAATAGCTGTGTGGAAACTGCTGCACTGCATTGTGGAACATGTCAGTAAGATGGTAAAGGCCATTTTGAGGCATGACGTCATCTGCTTTCAGTGTTCCTCTTTTTGTTCTCTTTTGAATACCTCCCCCCCTCCATTAACTGTCAGACTTAAAAAAATTCTTTCATCTCCTAGGATCCCAGCAGAAATTCTAATCAGAATGCAGAGCACTTTCAGCCAGATCAAAGACCTGCAGTTCGCCTTACTTAGTCCTGTCTCACTGAGATGTCACTATTTCTCACGTCAGGGTGTTTTTTGTATGATAGAAACATTAGCATAATAGAGAGAGGTTTTGTGGTGAGGTAACTCTGCTGATTCTGTATGTAGGTTTTATGCCAACAAAGATTTTCAGTGTGTTTGAAAGCAATTGTCGAAGTTTTATGTTGCGATTCCTCAGGAGGTTTTTTAATTGCATTAAACCCATGACCCACCGTGTAGAAAAAAAGCATACATGCTCTCTGTAAAATGTAAATGTTTGTGTCTGCATGTGCTCTGCAAATTCTTGCACAATCTACCTAGATTTTTTTCATTGCCTTTCCTTGATTGATAATTGGTTTTTTGGAAATTGAGTTATTTCTGCAGATTTCAGGATTTATTACCTGGAGTCGGTACTTGATTATAATCACAAAACAGGACACTAGCAAACTATTAGAAATTATTCTTAGATATGCTCTTATATCTTTAATGGTAGCAAGTTACAGTTTTGAGGCCTGATTTCAGCCATTAAATAATTTTGGGACTATAGTGGTCTCCATGTATATGAAATTGTGCTTATTCCTTATAATGCCAGTGTGTCAGTAGTTAGTCTAACATCACATGCAAAATAAGTTTCACCTGCCTGGTCTATGTCTGCATGTCTGTTCTGTGGGTGCAGAAGTTGCAGTTTTTGATAGTTTCATGCCAATCAAGCAGTTTAGTGTCTGAAAACATTAAGTTACTCTAAAGTATCACTTGTAATAAATTATCTAAGTGGACCAGAAAAAAAAAATTCCATTCCTGAAACATACTCTGCATGGCATTCAACACTAATATATTTTGTATCAGTATATAAATCTACAGGATGTAATGAATACCGTTAACCTGTTCCAGCACAAATAGAAAAAGGAGAAGAGACAACATAATCCTACAACATACTTAATTCTTCCTCTGAGATGTTTTCGTTGTCCTAAGGCTGTAGCTGACATAGACTTCATCAGTTCATCAGGCCTTGGCTTTTGCTCCCTCCAGAGAAATGTGTGGGTAAAAAAAAAGAGAGAGAGAGAAAAAAAAATGAGTCAGAAATATCTGCCTATTATTCAAGTTATGCAGCAGTTATGTTTTGAAATGATACTGAGAGGTGGTGGAAGCATCTGAGAGAAAAACACTTCGTAGCCAGAATGGTATGTTTTACCCGTTTTGACACCTGCCTCAGCTGAGCAATCCAAAATAACTTCATTTGCAAAAGATCTGGGCTGCTCTTTGGCAGGTTGGGAGGCACAAGGAAGGGAAGCACCAGAGAGATTTAATTCCTTAGAATGTCCCAGTAATTTGCATGTGAATGACTGAAATACATGCGTTTAATGCTATTGCATTAAGGTGACCAGTGTGTGATGCTGCTTCATGGGAGGAACTGTTAGTCACTATCCGAGCCAGTACATTCAGATGTAAGTGTTCTGATCTTAGAGGCTCCACCACTCTTCTGGCTCCAGCACTCACTCATTTCTGCACAGAAGGGTGCATCTGCTTACTCTCCCTGTCATCTTTCATGGTTTCTCTGTTGACATTGTCTGTCCATGGTTTGTCAGAGTTTGAGCTATAGGAATCTTTGGAGAAAATAACTAGCAACTACCTTTCAGAACCCAGACCCAAATTTCAGCAAGGCTAATCCTGTAACCACATCTCATTCAAGTAGGTGTGCTCAGTCAGTGTAACTGTGCTGTAAAGTGGGGGAGAACCATCAACAAGGATATAAGCTGAAAAGCATTCAGAAAGATCGCTTCCTGTAACACAGGCCTTTTCAGTCATCTGCTTTTCATAGTTCATCTGTCCTTTTGTATAGCTTTCCTTTAAGTTTAGCAGAAACTGGACAAGAATTTTCTAGGCACTGCGTATAAAATAAGAAAAGGTTGGAAGATTTTCCTTCAACACTAATCTTCTCTTTTCATATTGCCAACACTAAACGAGTAAGTGTTTGGATTTTTAAAACCTTTCTATTTAAAACAAGGGAAAAAGAAAGATTCCTTTACAAACAGAATGTGTATATCAACCTTATGGGGCAACCCCAAATGCTGGAGTAGATAGAAAGATAAAGCCAGTCAGATTCAGAAACGGAAAGAACTGACTCACTCCACACCCCATGTAGATACATTTTTCATTTAGTATTGGGAGAAAGGCTTTCATTACTATTCTTGCAAGAAAATATTAGCAGAATTTTCATATCTTTCAACCAGCATCTTTCTTGCCAGCAGCTCGAAGCATTTTATCTAGTAGGTAGTACTGGAAATAGACTGAAGTACAATATGAGCAGTAAGTATTTAGGTCCAGATCTTGAATGTTGTACTCATTGATATGTTGAAGGAGAAAAGGCAATTTTGGCTCAGAATTTGATTCATACTCACTTTAATGGCCAATTTCGCTATATCCAGTGGCATTCTAAAGGTTGTTTGGTAAATTCCTGCACCAGCGAAAAGCCTGTCTGGAGGCAGATCTTCTATTATATTTTAGAAATACTGGATGTCTAGACAGAGGTTAAGTTGCAGCCAAAAATGTAAAGAGTGAGCTGTTCATATGAATACAAATGAGCAGGACAGAGTAAAGCCTTTTATAAGCTTCAGAATTTAAAACACAAACACATGCAGAGATTTATTCCTTTGCTAGCTTTGATGACTAATAATTGTAAAGATACGCTTGATAATTAACCCCATCCAGCTTCAGGTTCCATTACAGACCCTGAGCAGTGATGGCAGCCAGAGCCAGGCATTAGCTTTAGCTCCAAACCCATGTAAACAGAAGAAGAAAGCATATAATGTTATTGTTTCTGTTAAGTTCCCCTCTCCTACAGATTTCCTAAGTAGTGTTAAACAGTACAGCAATCTTTTCCCTTTAAGTAATGTTGAAGATGGCAACTACTAGGATAAAAACCTGAATTATTATTAGGCTTACAACCATACCCAGAGCTGCCATGATTTGTTCTTTGGGAACTGCTAACTTTGTGGTTAATTTATCCCTTAACCTAAATCATTCCTTTATGACAGAAGTATTTATTCCTTTTTGAACCAAAATAAAGACAGCAGAAAAAATAATGAAGAACTACATTGTTAAGGAATAATCTTGACATGCTGTAGACCAGAGCTGTCTTATTACAGATAGGTTGATTAGAGTTAGAATTATTTGAATTGTTGAATTTTATCTCAGTTTAAATCAGCAAGCAAGAAACCTTAATTCAAATAGAAGATTTTATTCATGTTTCATGTTTATAATTCTATTTATATTTCTAAAGAAAGCCTTATTGTTGGTTACTGGTAACCCTTTAAACGATTTTGATTTTCTTTGCAATGATAGTGCTAAATTTGGAACCATTTTTTATTGAGCAAGGAGACAATCTTGTGTAGGTATTTAAAAGGTTAACAGGTATTTATTTATAGCTTTAATTTATATATTTGATTATCTTTTATAAAAGATAGGTGTTTACCAGAGTGCTGTTTTCACTGATGTGGACAGCTCTCTTGAGAAAGAAATGTGAATGAAAGTATCACTTCTCTGCAAATCTACACATTTTAATGACTATGTAAACATTAATTATGTTAGGTACAATATGGAAAGCATTTATCAGAACATGTATTGTATTTAAAACTTATCAACTACAGGAAATTTTGTTTTTACTCGATAAAATTAACAGATTATAAAGATGTCAGGTTTTTAGAATTCCTAGGTGCCAGTTTCTATTCCTCTCTTAGTTAGAAGAGGTAAGCATATATTCCTGCTTTTTTCAGTCACAAGTTACTCATTATCAAGCTGAACTAAATATAACATAGTATAATAAGGAATATATTATGATTGCAGCTGTAAATGCAGCGACAGTCATTAAAAATTCTGGTTTCAGAATTTTCTCTAGTCTGTAATATCCTGTTGGTAAAATTAGCAGTAAAAAACATGTTTCTTGAGGAAAAAAAGATATTTAATGCAAATCATTGAATTTGCGGGGGGAGGGGTGGTGTGAGCAGTTTGTTTCAAATGGAATTTCTGTTAATTTTTTGTTAGCTTTAACTTAGTCACATTGCTGAGTAGCACTGGACTGTGGTGTAAGCAAAAGTGGGGTTAGCCATTCAAATGAAAGCATTAGGCTATTTTAATTTCATCTGTCTTCACACGTATAAAATAACAAAATAGTCTAAAAATGGGAGAGCATTTATACTGTGCTTCGGGAAATGTAGGTTTTTGTTCTACTGCATCCAGTGTGTACTCAAAATGCTGAACAGTTTAAATGTCACAAGACAGAGGAATAAGTACTAAGTCAAAAGGCTTCCAGGTCAGGCAGAAAATTTCTTAGGAATGTCAGTGGTTGTGATTATTTTACTGTAGTCAGTAGTGAAAGAGAGAGTAAAGGCAATTTATGAGATAAGTTATGCTGTTGATTTGTGACCATTAGTGATGGTTTTCTGTGGGGTGAATCAGGGTGTTCATGGCTAGATGGACTGTGCAAGCCACTGTGGGAGCTTCTGAGAAGATGAGGACAAATATTTTATTGAAAATGTTTTTTTAAGAACAGGATGAGTAGAGCTTGGACATGGTTTCTACTTTGTCAAATTTATTTTGGAAAAATTTAAGTTAGGAGCTGGAAAAGAATGATATCCAGAAAGTAGTGTTGGCTTTCTAGTTTCCTGATGTTGGGTATAGGAGTTGCATAGCCTGCCACAGCTGTTATGTTGAAAATACATCTTGGGTTGAATATACATGTTGTAAAGCTGATCCACTTACCTGCGTTTACTCAGGATTTTCTGTTTTAATTGTTTTCTCTATTTGTAACTAACAGTAATGCTTATAAGAAAGTGGGTCTGGAGATCCACTGAGAATGTGAAACGTTTTGAAACGTCCCAGACCATATTACACTGTAGGTCAGCATGGAAAGGGATTTGTGTCTATCTGTCTTTCTATTGATTTTTTTTTCTTTACAATGTTTGAAGGAACAAGGAGACTTAATATGAGTGCAAATAATACCTATACAGGCAGTTACATGACACTGTTGATTTTCTGCCATGGAAACAGCTCTTGCAGGGTGCACGGAAGAAGAGCTGGAACCAAAGCATCTCTCTGACATTCCACTGCGTGAGAATTCACATTCTGCACCACCGTAATAAGAAGATTGTCAGTATGGTTGAATGACAGCAAGTCATGTACTGGTTTTATAGTGTAGGCTCATGGAGAGAAGGACAAAGGCAGTAAAATATTTTTTTCTCTGTTACCTCAGCCAACATACGAAATATAAGGCTCATGCATTTTCAGTGAGAACTTCCCTTCATTTTACTGTACACAAGGAAAAATCCCTAAGATCATAATTTTAAACAAATTCTTGTGTATAAGCTTGTGTGTTCCACAGGGCATGTAAGTTGAACACAGTAAAAAGCACATAAAAAAAGTCTACACCATCTTATCAGGCTTCCTAGTAGTCAAGAAAAGTGTTCTGTGCTTTGTTGGTAACAGTGAAGACATTCACAGAATTGCACAATCACAGAACGGTAGGGGTTGGAAGGGACCTCGAGAGATCATCTTGTCCAACCCCCCTGCTTGAGCAGGCACACCTAGAGCAGGGGGCACAGGACCGCGTCCAGGTGGGTTTTGAATGTCTCCAGGGAAGGAGACTCCACAGCCTCTCTGGGCAACCTGTGCCACTGTTCTGTCAGTAAAGAAGTAAGTCTGCCCTTACAGTAAAGAAGTTTTTCCTCATATTAAGGTGGAACTTCCTGTGTTCCAACTTGTGCCCATTGCCCCTTGTCCTGTCATTGGGCACCACTGAGAAGAGTCCAGTCCCATCCTCTTGACACCTGCCCTTCAGGTACTTAAAAGTATTGATGAGATCCCCCCCTCAGTCTTCTCTTCTCCAGGCTGAACAAACCCAGGTCTCTCAGCCTTTCCTCATAAGGCAGATGCTCCAGTCCCCTTATCCTTGTGGCTCTCCTCTGGACTTGCTCTAGCAGCTCCCTGTCCTTCTTGAACTGGTGGGCCCAGAACTGGACACAGCACTCCAAATGCAGCCTCACCAGGGCAGAGTAGAGGGGCAGGATGACCTCCCTTGACCTGCTGGCCACACTCCTTTTAATGTAGCCCAGGATACCATTGGCCTTCTTGGCCACGAGGGCACACTGCTGGCTCAGGGTCAGCTTGCTGTCCACCAGCACTCCCAGGGCCTTCTCAGCAGAGCCGCTTCCCAGCAGGTCAGCCCCCAACCTGTACTGGTGCCTGGGGTTGTTCCTCCCCAGGTGCAGGACCTTGCACTTGCTTTTGTTGAATTTCATGAGGTTCCCCTTGGCCCAGCTCTCCAGCCTGTCCAGGTCCCGTTGGATGGCAGCACAGCCTTCTGGTGTATCAGCCACTCCTCCCAGCCTGGTATCGTCAGCAACCTTGCTGAGGTTACACTCTGTCCCTTCATCCCAGTCACTGATATATAGAACAGGACTGGACCCAGTACAGACTCCTGGGGGACTCCACTAGTTACTGGCCTTCAGCCAGACTCTGCCATGTGACTTTGACTTAGTAATATGATCCAGTAGAGTATCTGTTGTGTTATGTTCTGAGAATATCTGCGGGTTTGATGCATGTAGCTGCATAGTATGTAGTAACAGGTAGCAGATGTGATGCAGGTTCCAGAAGGTGAAAGCCTTTGGAAATTAAAAGAACATTAAGATGATCATGATAAGGGATGAAATAGTGCACCACAGGTGTAGACCTGATCTTCTTTTCTTCTGTTATACACCATTATAGACAAATTGGTTTTAACAAAATCAAAATTACTGTGACAGGGTAGAGAGAGACCTACTTTAGCAGAAGACATCTTTCTTTCGTTTATTAATGGGAATGTTGTTTTTCAAATAGCTCACTGTTTTTATTTACAGAAATGTATGTTTATGCTTTTGTAGAACTGAAAATGTTTGGTCAACAATCAGTTATCAAGACATGTAGAAAATTACCTGATTATATCCATCAGGCCGTAGATTTCTTTTTGGCCCGGTAATAAAGAAATTTGAAGACCCAGCTTATGTTGTTTGATTCTAGTGGTTCATTTTTTCTAAACACTTCCATCTTCTCCAGACATGTCCAAAAGCATTAGAGTGCAGAACAAAAATGAAAATAAGAAGGTACATTTATGCAATTTGATTAGCTGCTTATTTCTGAATATACATTTGTGCCTGTAAAAAGGTCCCTAAGGGGAGAAGAAGCTTGTATTGCAAACAGACCCACAAAAAAAATGCTTTTTGTAATTGAACAGAGGTACTGATAAGCAAAGGTCATAGTTTAACATCTTCCTGGGGTGATTTCTGAGGTTATTAGTCTCTCTCTTTGTTCCCCAGAAATGGGAAAGTAAGATGCAAATTTCTGAATATAAAATGCCCAGTAGCAAAGTGAAAAAAATGGCTATTCAGGGTGCCTACTTTTTGGGGGGTTGGTTTTTTTTTTAATTGTTTTAATGCTGCTCTAATAGCGAGCTGTTTTTAAAGCTGCATGCTCCAGATAACGTATCTGTACTGTCTGCTGGAATGAGGCCAGTTGCATTCTCAGTGCTTCTCTGTACCAAACACTCCAGTCACTCAGCTCAGCTTCCTACGACTGTTCCTTCTGGCAGAGTCCCCATTACCTCTTTTCTATTTCTGTCCTTTACTTGTCAGATCTTTGGTTCCTAGGCAGAATAATCCCTTCCTTACTGTTTTTTTTTTTTCGGGCTGGGTACAGAGGGGAGGTGGAGGGTAGGACAGGGTGGGGCGGGGGAAGCTTAGATAGAAGCCAAAGCCCCTTCTGTCAGCTGATGATATACCCTTCTCTATTTCCTAAAATCCTGGTGTCCCCTGTCCCTGAAGGAGAATATCCCCAGGCTTTTCAGCTGCCTCCCTGTCTTCCCTTTGCTACATCAGTTTGAAAGCCTATGGGGCTCTCTTAAATGTGGAATTGGTCATTTCAGGAGTAATGCTACAGCAGCTCTCAGCAGTTGGTTTCCATCTTCACCACCCTGACAGATTTTATGGGATGCTGGCCTGCACATCCTTGAAAGGCGCTGGAGTTGTCCTTACCTCCTAGCTTTAGTCTAATTAATGATCCATGTGCCAGGTTCTCAGTGGATCGAGGCAGGTCCCTGGTAGCTGGGGGAACCATGCGTTGTCTCTTCAGACCAGGTGAGGATTTGACCCAGGATCTAGTTCAGGGAGCAGCCAACAAAGAATGCCTTCTTGGGTTTGTTAAAATTGGAAAGGGGTATACAAGAGAACAGCTGGTAGAAACTCCTCAGCTATAAATGTAGACACTGTAAACATTCCTTCTTTCTCTTGCTGAAAAATGAATGGGGATTTTGATTTCTGCCTCTCTGGCCCCTTCACTGTAGAGCTTGTCAAGCTGAAAGCACACAGGTTTTGGCAACTGGCTTTGCAAGCAGATTTCCACCTTTATGTGTAATATCTTTTCCCAAGAATTGGTATGGATATAAAGCTGGCTTTAATCTCTAATGTCAACTTCTTGATCATCCTCTTTAAATTGTTAGTTATATAATTCTGATCTCCCCTCTTTCACTACTGTTTTCATTTAACAAAGGGGAAAAATACTCCTTTCTTCAGTCTAATTCACTTTCTACTTAGTTCTGTTAGGGAGTGAGCAGAGCAGGGCTAAATCCAGCCACAAGCAAAATAGATGGCCTCTAGTAGCAGACAGCTGGGAGTAAAATGGACAGCCCACACCCCCTCCCTTGCTTATGCTGCCTGTGCCAAAGCTCTGACAAACCAGACTGGCTGCTGGTGCTTGTAACTTGGGCTGGGCAAGGTATAACAGCTACTGTGAGAGCATGACAGAGAAGCATTTGCAGCAAGAGTGGTATGCTCTGCTTTCTCTGCAAAGGGGTTTCTTTCTTTTTTTTTTTCTTCCATTGAAGTTACTGCCCTGCAGCAATCACCCCTTCTTGCAGTTTTCCTTCCTTATCCAGATTAAATCATAAAGCAGCAAGTTCATCTTAGATACTATTATGTTGTTTTGAAAGTCATGATTCTTTGGAGGAATAAAATAAAAAAAGCCAAACTGAAACACATCTGGTACATAATTTTCCCCTATCTTCTGTCTTCTCTATTCTCTTGCGCAGTGGGTAACATGACACGTATAAGCCTCCTATACTGCAAGTGCCTTGGAGAACTGGATGCTTGTAAATGTCAGTTTGGAGCCTGAATATGATATCTGAGTAGGCCACTGAAACAAGGCAAAGTGGAAGGGCACCCTGGCCTTGCATCATGCACTGATGCTCATCAGCAGAAGCAAAGACACTGAGGGGTTATGTCTACAACTAAGAGCCTTGGCTGTATTCCTGTCTCAAAAGGGGAGGAACCACAAAATATTTCTTTGCATTTTGAAATCTTCTGCCTGTTTTTGAGTAACACAACCTCATATTACTGTGCAGATTGTACCTCCCTATGCAAGGGAACATTTGTCCCCCAGTACATGCAGTACTTAAAGTGAGGTACCTACTGTCTCTCTTTAAAGAACAGATCTGATGGTACAGTATGTTTCTGAAAAGAATAAGAGTAAACCAATCACAAAGCTGGTAAGAGCTCACAAATTTCGAACTGCCTGACAAAGTGCTTGAGTTAATTTTGCCATGTTTATCCTTGATTTGCTTACTGGTCCATGCGCTTGACATCATACACAGTGGAATAAAGGACATTTCTGTCCCACTGAGATTGGAAGAAGTTAGATACTCTAAATAAGAGATAATGCTAACTAGAAGTTAGCCTCTGAAGTACTGTGATGGGCAACTTATTGTGGTTAAGAAACAGTTAAAATTGTATCATGAAGGACTTGAGGATTTTTGTTTTTCATTGCTAAAACTATTTTTGTCAGGAAAATGCATGGTTGGAAGAACAAAAAAATATCGGTAAGCTGTTGCTCATTGAGACATGGCATGAAATGTAGGCGGATTCATGATAGACTGCCTGGTAACCAAGACCTGGCTATGCACCTATGGTTTACTTTTTGGAAATGGTTGCCTTTTTGACAGCAACTGTGGCTGAAACTAGAGGTGAGCATCAGGTGTTTTGTTACCCCTATTGCAGGTGTTTATGCTTAATATGAAAACCTTATTTGTTTACTGTGACAGCTTATCACGTAGCTCTGCCTCCCATTTGCTCATGGGGTGCAGAAGGACAGCAATGCACAAGGAAATCAGACTCTAGCAGTGAAAAATAAAAGGGCACAGGTAGTAGGTCAAAATTAGGTTAATTTGAACTGTGGGACTATGGCAGTAAATCTGAAAAGGTGAAATCTGAGCTGTGTGAATCCAGTTTTTGAAGTTTTTGACAGCAGATATAAGGTTTGGCTCTTCTCTTGCCTAAGTTGGCTACTAAGATCCATTCAGTATTTGTATTCCTGCAGCAATCTCTTGCCAGCACTTTCTTTTTGCTTAGGTTGCACGTGGTGTGAAATTGAACAACTTTGCAGAGTAAACAGCTTGGCTCATATACTTCTGTACTGCAGCCTTTGATACTCAAGCCAGAGGAATACATCGCTTGTAATCTGTGCAAGTTCAACTGTGATCAAACTGAAAAGTGTCAAGGGTTGTGTCAGTGGGTGTAACGTTACAGTCAGTAGTTTGAAGCTAGTGTGTAATTTATTTCTGGAAGATATTTTGTGAAGCATAAAGAACTTGAGTAGCATAAATGGAAAATGCAACATCATTACAATGTGGGCTCCAGCTCTCAGTGAATTAGGTCTCTGACAAAATTATGTTAATTTTGTCTCAGGTTAAATTTAGGCTGTATATTTGGCATTGATAAAAAGTTGCTGTCTGCAAATACTGTAATAGCAATGAGTAGTTAAAGGCTGGGGTTTTTTCCTGCTCTAAAATAGAAATAATTATTGGATTTTGCTGACAGCAGTTTTTATGCATACCCGTGAAGTGTTTGTTTTTAATATGAGAAAGGGGTGTACTGTCATACATAAGCTTAGCACCAGAAGACAGAAACGCCTGAACATTGGTCCTAACTCTGAGTCAGTTCCCTCTGACACTGAATTAACTATTATAAAACTTGGAGTCACTGTCTCGCGAGCTTGAAAAGCCTTTGGTGCTACGTCTGTCCAGCTTGGTTAATGGTTACTGGAACACAGGCTTCGCTGTGGCATCCCTGCAATAGTTGATGGCTAAGAGATGGAGGTTTTCTAAAGCATCTGAAGACATTTATTTGGTTTTTAAAATAAAATATGTAACTAGCTTTGAAGCAATTTGTTCCCTAAAATCACATAATCTTACAGATAGCACTGGCTGAAGAAAGCCCATGACATAAGTATTATTTGGTACCCAAAAGGTTTTAAACTTAATTCCAATATGCAGCTAGTGGGAACTAGCTTGCTGCTAGAAACTGACTTTCTGGCAGTCTTTAGCAGGGGATCTGCCTCAATCTGTAAAGTGAAGTAGGTACAAAGTTGATTTCAGCAATTACAAATCACAAATGGGTTTTCACAAACATTTTTTTTTTTCATTTTGAAAAATTAACCTAGTTGATAACTTGAGTACCATCTTTCAGTCAGGTGGAGAATTGATTGAAGTAATGATGGGCATAACTGGGCTAGTAAAATGGTAACAATCTAGTCTGTAGTTTACTTATATATACTATTTTTTACAGCCTTTGTGTTAATCAGTTTTTGGAGACATGAGTAGAGATTCCAGCAGAACTGACCCGTTGTTGAGCTTTAATAAAGCAAGTTTTAGCCTGACACACTTAGAAATTGCTGAAATTCAAAAATCTTCCCAAAGCAAGAAGTGTAGTGTGTTGTACAGTTCTTAATTTCACTCTATTTGTTTTTGTATGCCAGAAAGTCA
>VZTV01029908.1:270-16757 GCA_013400875.1 Anhinga rufa
AATAGTTTTCAGCTTGGTGGATTGCCCCCTGCCCTGCCCTCCCCCAGTGGTAGAGCTAATGGGTTTCTGTTTTCACAGGCACATCCATTTTCTCTGCAAGTGAATTTTGTTGAAGCACCTCACAGTTTCTGTTTATCTAGTTACTCAGCTACTTAAACATCCCTTCAGGTAAATTAACACTGCACAGAGAAAGTAGCTTCAAAATGATTGCCAGAGGTTAAGGTACTTTAAGATGTGCAGAGAGTATGGGCAGTAGGACAGTATAACACATACACAGTAAGACCAGTGCTTTCATTAGCTCCACAGCAATTTAGACATAACTTGAAAGCTGCATACATGGGCACTACATAGTTCTTCCATATATATTTCAATAATGAAACCATAAACAAAAATAAATAGTCATGTATGTAAGGAGACCAGCTTAGGAAAGGCAATTACGTTTGGAAAATTTAGAACAGTAATACTGAAAACTATATTTGCTGATAATGTGCCTTTTTATATGCATGAATGTCTCTGGTAGACTTGTGCTCTTTCTCCCTCTTAGAGTATTCCCCATTCAGAGCAGGACCTAGTTACCCACAGAACACTGGGTCTATAAGGTCTGGCTACCAAAAAGTTGGGACCCACTTACTCACAAGCATAATCTTATGAAGTATTCAGTTTCATTGAATTTCAGGAATCACTTCTGAAATAAAGGTGTTTTTAAAGTACAAGTTTCACACACAAAAATTATGTTTGTTATCAGTTTGGATGAAAGTAGGATGAAGGCAAAATTCCAGTGGGTTCACTACTACAGACGTGAATCCTCAACTTACTGTTACTTTGCTTCCTATGTACCCCTAGTGTGTACAAAGTTGATGCTTCAGTTCATGTTATGCATCAGAGGGGAATCCTGGGGGCAATATAGCCTTTCAAATTCTCCAGAAAAAAAAAAATAAATCTCATTTTAGGGACTCACAAGACCACAGCAGAGAAAAACAGGCAAGAAAACTATACAGAATTAACTAAAACAGTAACCACTGTCAAATACAAGAAGGATTTAGGCCATGGAAGCTGCTGACAGAGTCAAGATACTCCCTATCCCAAAATCCTGAGACTTAAAAATTTGGATAGAAAAATTGGATGGCCATAGCAGGTCTCTATATTCAGCACTCTCGTTTAAATACCGTTAAGAAAATAATTATAAAATAAATCACTGAATTTGCCCTTACAAAAAAGAGCAATAAAATTTTTAAAAATACCTATATATGATGCTAAAGAATTGACTACTTTTATATAACTGTATTTCGAGTTCTCTTTCCTGCATAAAGTCCTTGAGCAGTCAGTAACAACTGCAGTCCTGCTGTACCTGCCCTGTGCTAGCATCATTAAAGCCTGACTTCACACCAATTCAATCACATCTACTGGTCAATCTATTCTTAGCTGAACTGAAAGGTGGGGGTAGGGCTGGCAACATACAAAATCCTAAAGAACAGATTTCCTTAATTCCATTGTCACCATCTGAAGCCATGACATGCAGCACAAAGCTATCCTCCTCACACACTCCCTTCCCAGTTGCAGTTGAGAAACCGCCGCACTACCTTTTGATCAGAGATTTCAAGAGTATATTGGGATTCTGCAAAATCCAAAGACATCGCTGAACCTCTCCAGACAGTGCAATGCACAGAACATGGTTGGACAGTCTACAGTGGGAATCCTGCAGCTAAGGATGCCTAATGATCAGAGACAGTAGAGAACCCTTAACCTATTTACTCTCTGATTAAGATGCAAGTGTTAGGCAATTCAGTGATTCTTTTTCCAGAAACCTTACCTTACCATCCAAATTTGATCAAAAAGAGGTAAGAAAGAAGGGGAAAACAGAGGAGGGTAGAAAAGATATGTAAAGAAAGTTCAAGTTATATTCATCTGTTTTGTTGTGGGTTTTTTTTTTTCCAACTCTGTATTGTACTCAAATTTCAATATCACTGTTAATGAATACCCTAAGTAGCAGAGATTCTACTAGTCATTGTCCAAGATGTTTCCTTATCCTACAAATGAATACTCATATTTATTTCTGTTTACTGTATTTTTTGCTCACCTGCCACAACCCTGGTTCACAACTTCACTGCCTGCAGGTAAGACATTGTCCAAGCAAGGTACTGAGTCCAGTTATACTTCAGGAAATCCTGTCCCTTATAATACTTGCTTAAGCCCAGAGACAGATCCTGAAATAAAAGAGTAAATCTTATAAGTACAATAAATACAGAAGGTTTTCTTGTTTTGGTGCTACTGCAGCATAGATCATAAACACCAAAGGTACAGCAACTGCAGGAAAGTTAGTACCTTTAATACACGTGAACAAACGCTTAAAAAGTATTCACTATCATGATGCTATGAGATAGTTTGACTAGAACTGGAAAAAATATCACCGGAAACCTTAGGAACATTATGACACATCCCATAGCTCTGTAACTGTTCTGTATAGGAAAGCATTTTTTTTGCCTAAAGTATATGTAACTGCACTGAAAGTAGGATGAGAAGGCAATCACCTTTAATTTCTCCTGACACAGATTAACATTCAAGTTTAACCTGCTTGAAAACACAGCAAACAAGTGCAAATACAGCCTCAAGACAAATGACAGACTGCACAATGCTGTCTTATGATACAGGAGCTGCCACACAGCCTGAGGTACTGATGAAGGAGGGCTCCATCCTCTTCCCCCACAGCCATTAAATCCAAATTTAGGAGAGGCTGAACTATTTTGACAGAAAAAAGTGCCCTGCCAGTCTTATATGTTGTATATTACAGAAGGATTCATAAATCTTTGCTTGAGACAACTGCATTATTTATGTAAAGAAGTAGATGATATGTCTTATATTCATGGAAAGGAAGGCTGTGACAAATCCATACTAATGGAGTTTTCTTAACTCTTTTTATTTTAACTGTTGTCATAAAGGAAGTCTACCTGACTAGCACAGCCAAAATCTTCTTCACTGTTTGCAAATGTTTCATCTACTAAACCACATTGGATGCAGTAGTAAAGAGTCTGTTAAACTTTATAATTTGCAGTTAACAGAGTAACTGCTAAGTTTCACTTGAACCTCTGGAAACCACTGCACATTCTCCAAAAGCTACAGCCATTAAGCAGGAGAGGCAAACTGTATTTTTAGTAACATGACAACTTATACACAATGTTCTTCTGCAACCAAAGCTCTGGAAACAGGAATGATAAGTGAAAAAGGGAAAGCAATAAATGAAAACACTGTTAATAGGAAAAAAATACCAGGAAGGACAGTACTGAAGAATGATTAATAAACATAGGAAGGTATCAACAAAAAACCACAAAACACAGCTGCTAAAACTTGGGGGAAAAGGACAGAATTACAGAACAACACCCATGTAACAGTGCCAGAAGTTGGAAGCCACATCTTTGAGAGGGGCAGCTGCTTCTTGCTTCCTGTTCCCCCTTAATTCCAAGCTTCATGATATAAAGGAACCAGGAGGCACCATCCTTTACAAAGGCGCTGCTGCCCACTAGCTGATCAGTAATGTAGCATCTCACAACTGGCCAAGGCAGCAGCTCTTGGCTCATATTGATTTCAGGAATAAGCAGAAACAATTAAATCCCTACTTTGAAGATAAAAATAGTTTCACTCACTGCCTTTGAAGCTGTCAGTCTCCATACTTTTGGATTGTCACTCCACGTAGCACAACACCAATCTTGATTAAGACTTTTTTAAAAATTAGGAAAACTGTAATAGTCAATAAAAGCAAGCCAGCCAGATATTCTTTGCAACAGCAAATCATATAAGGACTCTGGAGACTGGTGACTGAAGATGAAACTAACCTAATCACAGCCAAAAGCAAATGGTCCCAGCTCCTCATGTTTCTGCTCCAGAGGCTCTGCTGAATTCATTCAACTCCCTATCCCAGCAAACATATTTCATTCCTCTTGGCTGTGCAGCTCAGTTAGCTGAATTGGCTTAGCAAGGGGTCTGACAGCACAACACTGGAGAAAAGGAAGGAACTGCATACGTGGAAGAGGCGGTGGGTGGAGGGGGAACATGCTTTTGTCAGGGACATCGAGCTTTTAGATCAGCTGCTGTGATAATGGAATACTTCACCCTTTGAGATCTGCAAGAAAATGACAAAATTGTATTATTCCCTTCCTCTGTGGAGAACAGTCACAGTAAAAAGGTGACATGATTAAACGAAGGGAGGAAAGTACATTGAAAATAGTACCGAGATATCTGTTTCGCTATCATATACTTTCAATAATTCATGAACAAGTTAATTTAAGTATTTTAGAGAGGTTATAATCAGCCAACTATTCACTGGCAAGTCACTACGTCCCTGCAATCACATCTGAAGTAGCTTTTATTTATCAGCAGATGATATGTAATGAACTGACACTTCCAGTTTTTAAGTTACATTATCAATGTTATGACATTTCAGTAAAACTGGGACCTGGTTTTCAGTCTTTCCTATGCTGCATCTCACGGGCAGACACATGGTGAACTTTTTACAGTAATCTCAGCGTGGTTATGTCTCCACTGCAACTGACCAAAAGACCCAGCTCTGAAAACTTTTCCAATCCTTCGCTCCACGTGGATCTTCTTTATGATCTGATAATTCTAGAGTGACTGAAGTTATTGTATTTAATGTAACTCTGCTTATGACTTTCCATTTTCTGCAATATGAAAGTGGTATATTGTAAAAAGACTTTAAGGTGGTAACTTCCCACAAAAGACCATGACCCAGTACAACTTGAAAATCTAGAAGGGTAGAGCAACACAAAAGGCCCCCTGTTCCTCAGCAGCACAAAAGAGAGCAAGCTTGCAAACTTACTCAAACTCTCCACTCTTAATCTAAGTGTTTAAGAAACAACTATACTTCACCAAGGGCAGTGAATAAAAACAAGCAGCACAGGAAGTCTAAGAACAAGTTTGCAAGTTACTTCAATCCCCTAAAGCATAGGTAAGGAAAGCCAATCTGAGCTCGAGGTCCTGTACTGGGACAGCAATCCCAGAAGAACAATACTAAGACCAATTGGCAACAAAATACGGTATATTCATCTGGCTCCAGTTTTCTTCTTGTAGCACAGTTCCCAGATGGTTTGTTTCCATTTTGACTCTGTGAGCTGTGGTTTTGATACAGTATTTCATTCATCACTTCCAGCCAATTGTAACTTGCATAAGGCGAGTTCTTTCTTCTGCTACAGCTGATGCCCTTGTTATTGCTCTACCTTTTTCCCCTCCACTGTAATACTCGTTGGTAAATATGGGTATATACTGTTTATTATACAGACAACAAACTATGCAAAGATGTTTGGAAAGCGGAAATGCTTGTTGCATTTACACAGCTGAAAGATAACGATCCTTTGTACTGGCTTAATTTTTTAAAAGGCCTATGGAAGCAGCACAAGACTGAGTCGTTTATGTTAGGTTACTTTCTGACATTCTCTATTGGAGATCTGAAGTACTATATAACTCCTAGAACCACCCTCCCATATCTCACAGGGAGATGAGTAAAGCATCTAGTTTTGTGAGTAAGCATGTAGCTAAAGCCAAGAAACAATTTAAGTAATTGCTCATCTCTGCAGTGTATTCATAACATAGCTGAAGCACACACTGCAACTCTGAAAATGGAGGATGGGCAGGATCAACTGCTAAAGTAAAGCTACCATTATATCTAAGCAATAGCTACTGAGCTAGAAAGCAAACAGAAGTCTAGAAGTGATATTCTGAAGTACTGGTACTTGCAATGTCAGAAAAAGTAGCAACTAATAAAAGCAATTTAACCAACATCTACATATAAAACAAATGCTTAAGAATATATTAGCTATTGTATTTGTAATCCAATGCCTGCCCTACCTTAGTCTCTTAAATAGAGGACTTGCAAGGCAGGGCCTGCATACCCAGCAAAAGACTGGGGTCATGGCTAATGCCTCTGCTTTTGCTTTACCATTTATCTTCACTGTAATGCAGGCTAGTTAATAGGACAGTTTGATGTATCATTTGGACAGAAGAAGCTGAGCAGAAAAATCTATGCTGGGGAATGGAAACTTTTTTTGCATTGTGTAATTAGAAGCAATAGAAAAGACATTGGACATATCTTAACCAATTGAAGAAGTATTTCATTAAGCATTTAACTTACGCACACTTCCTTTGGAAAGTAGATATACTGTAAATGCAGGGAGGGAAACTGGATGTAATATCAAGGCTAGCTCTTCTAACAAAATAAAGAACAAATTAATACAGTAAGCTTTTTGCAAGGTAATAGTATTTACAAAGGCTGAAGTCTTTCTTGCTGAAAAGTCATACGCTGCTAGAAGAATTGAACAGACTATAGAAGTGAACCATTGGCAAGAAGAGTTCTATATAACTGCTAGCTGTTGTATGAACTATTTCTTAAGATCTAAAGTTACTCCAAATTAGTGTAACTTGTGATCAAAGAGTTAACATGTTAATAACATCCATTATACACTTTCAACTGAAGTCTCTAAGGATGTGAGGAATACAGTTTCAAATACCAGGTAAGCTGTCAAAGACCAGCACTTTCAAACTCTGATCTGAGATCATGGGCTATAGTACCATGACTACCTACTGCTTTCCACACATCTGCAATTAGATTCCTCCAGCTACTACAACAACATACCAAGTCACTTATAACGTCATTAAAAAGCAGCTCATTTTAGCAGAGCTGTAGACCTAGAAGGGGTGATTACTTTAAGTGAATACCAGTATTTGGGAAAAGTCACCATGTACTAATATTATTTTTTTCCCCTCTTATTTTATTATGCAAGGAATTATTGGAAAGATAAAAATCCATTAAAGCAGTTCACTTCTAGATATGGATAGATTCCTCTCTGCAAGCCTAATACTTTGAAAGAACAAATAAAATGGAACTCGGTGATTTTCCTTGAGCCTACCATATTCCAGCCAATAAAGCAATCATCAAGCACAGCAAGGGCTGGTTGCTCCCCACAGGACAAGGAGCCAAGCACAGCAATGCAGCCAACAGGGCAAGGGCCTTGCCAGCCAAAGCCAGCACCCAAGCAAGGTTCCACCAAGAGCCCAGATCATCAGGCAAACCCAGGATGACAACATGGATCTGAAGTGAACCCGCACACCAGGATCAGGCCTGGGCACCTAGGGTCAGCCACAGCCAGGTCCACAGGGGCGGGCCAAGGCCAGGACACCAGCCCATGGGCCCAGCTCTGTACGACCCACAGCCAGGCAGGGCACAGCCACAGCTAAACCAAAGGCCAGCACTCCTAACAACACAGCCATGGCATGAGCTGAAGGCTGAGTTTAAATGGGGCCTGGCTCATGGTGTGGTGTGGGTGGAGGCCCCAGGTGAGGCTGGTCAGGGCTGTCAAGGCCTATTAGTGCCCCCAGGGCCCTGACAACCACAATCAAAGCAGCAATCTTAAAAGCCGCACTCTCCTCTTTACTGGTTTACTTGTTTCCCTTTAAAGACTGCCTGCCTTCTAAAATAAGGCGAAGACAGGAATCTCATTTTGCCTTTGATATTGCAGCTATGGCATACTCTGGTGTGTCAGCTTGTTCTGACTCATCTGCAGTTAAGTTTGTCCTGGATACTGTTTGCTTGCTCCACTTTGCACTTTATTTGCCTATAATTTACTCACTCTTTATCTATCAAAATCTGTTAACCTTTTCAGATCTTCCACTTCCAATTTTCCCTACGCATATATTTTTGTCCATTGCTGTTGTTGCCTACAGCTACACTCAACCACTTTCTGCCCTAAATGTTTCCTGCTATAATCTGTCTTTCTCTTCTTACCCATCCTCTCTAATAATATATCTGCTGAACAGGAATATGAACTTCTTAGTACACAGGTGAAATACAACTTGGTTTTGCCTCTTCTTAAAAATAGCCTTTTTCAGGAACCTTCCTAATAATACTCCTAAAAACAACCTGCACCACTGATTCCTAGTTCTGAATACCCATTCAGATGCTAAATGATGCAGCAGGTGGATTTTTTTCTCACTATTTAAAATAACAAATTGTTAACACAAGTTAGTTTCTCCTACTTCCAAGTCTGATACACATTATACTATATTTCAAGAAATTAAAGATGTTGCTAAATAGTAACTGAGTGAATTCACATTTCACCTTTTCTTAAACTTACCATTCAACCAGTTTTGAAAGCCCTGATGTTATTTCAGTCTATGAAATTCAACAGACATAATTTGGCAACTATCTCATATAATAGGATCCCAGTCTGAATGGGTTGAAATGATACCTGAGGCAAACTCCAGAGCTTTACTACAAATGGCAAGTGTTTTCCTAAGAACATGAATCTTATTTACAAATATGGACAGTCACACATGCTAGCCTTTGCATTTTCTTTCTTTTCTGACTGACCAAATTTCAATTACTGAATGCAGAAAGAACTAACATTGAAATTAATTGTACTGTGCAGTGGTAATTTATTAAAGGCAATCAAAAATGCTTTTCTCCCTGAGCCATAGAAACAGCTCAGGGATTAGAAGTCAAGGCCTTTGCTTCCAGACTCCTGCTCAGCCTATTAGTAAGTGTGCTTCCATGTCTTTATTTTGACAACTTACGGTGAAAGAACATACAGTGCAATGTAACACCCAAAAGCATACAGCGGCCTCAACTCAAAACAGTGGCTTGAAACTGAAGACATGTATGATCCCACTCACATAGCCATTTTCTTGATTGTTCCATCGTATCTCCCAAGAAAGCTTTATATTAGACACCATCTGTAAGAACTTGCCTTATTTAGCCCCCTGTCCACAACAGTAATGTATGCTTTGATGACGACATGACTGGGACACACCGAGTCCCTTGTAGGAAGTATTACAGCACAGACCCTTTGACTTTTGCAACCGAAGGAGGACATACGCTCTCAAAAGCAAGCAGCTCTGATCCCAGCTTTCCCTGCATGAACAGGCCAATCATGCCAAGCTGATTCAAGGATATCTTTCTCGTGAAACTTGCCTGGTATTTTTCTAGTAGAAGATGAAAGTTTTTGATGTAGGTGTTAGTGGGGGATGAGTATTTTCATCAAACAGTCATGGTACTTTCTCAATCTTTAAAAAGAGGCATAAGTCCTTCTCTCAAAGTTTTGAGTGGAGTACTACCTTTTGATCCCCAATTTAGACAAAACCATCCCACTTCTTTTCTACTTTAATACATCTCAACTTTTGATGATAAAACTTTAAAAAAAAACAGGCAAAATACTTGTACTGTTTAGAATCCTTAGAAGGGATTGGGAAACATCTATGAATCAAAAATCAATCAAGATCATTGTTCCACTGTACAAGACAAGATGCAAATCAGCATAAGACCTGGGGATCATGCCCATAACATCTCCCCTGCTTTCCCAGAGCCAAAAGGCATGTCTCAACTGCAACAGTACAACAGTATCCTTACTAACATTTACCTTAAGACAGGTCACATGCACACAAAGTGATTCCACTTTGCCAATGAAACCTACACAGGGCAAGATGGACTGGCATCTCCACACCCTGCAACTTCTGGCGTGAATGTCTAGTCAAGAGGAAAACATGCAGGATATGGACAAAGGGGCACCCTAACCGTAATAAACAGTCAGAATACAAGTCTGAACTTACTTGAACACACAGTATAAAGTGCCAACTTAACTGTTCTAGAATCACACATTGCCTTTTCTCCATCATGCAAGGCCCAGCCTTCAGATGCCAGAAATTCATTACCTACTAAATTGCACAAGTTCAAAGCAAGTAAGGCAAACAGGAAAAAGGAGGGGCCTAAATCACATTTATCCTACAAAGGGCAGGGTGACTTTTTTTTGAGCAGCAAGTAGTCCCATCTAATAATGCTGTGTGACACTATTGCCTTGAGATTTGACTTCACAGTAACTCATGGGTTTTGCTCATGTTGCTTAGCAGATCCTTTCACTTGTTTTGAGACTTACTCTGAACTGCTCTGTAAAGTCACAGGCCCAATGTTACTGATCTGACCAGCCATGCTCAAGCTCAGATACCTTTCTTTACTACACTCTACCTGCTAGTTCACTCTCATTCAGAGGTATGATCCTGTTACCTCCTTTTCTTCCTCCTTTTTTGCACTGCCTCTGGAGTTAATCTGACTGGATGGTAAACTATGTCACCTGGCTAACATAGAGCAAACTACTTAACTTCTTAGGTTATTTTTTTGCCTTGTTAGCAAACTCATCAGCACATCACACCTTCAGACCGACTCCAGACTGACAATGAAAGTAGGGAGGGAGCATAGCCAAATTTTTGCTAGTTGAGGGGTAGGGTAGCAGAACTACTACTCCTTCCTTCCTCCCAGCAACAGCAAGCTATTAGATCAGCATAGCCATTCATGCGTTTCCAAAACAGCTATGATAATGTAGGTCAGCATTACCACAGCCTAAATTATCAGTCTGTTCATCACACAGGTGCTGGCTCTACTCTGACCCAACAAAGCTGACTTGGAGACAAAAAGCACAATGCACACCCTGTTAGTCAGCTCCCTGAACAAACTCTGCATGGATTATACAGGTGCCCTGTAAAGAGACTATGAGAATGTGTCATATGGAGGGAAGGGGAAAGGTGGAACCGCAGCAGTGTTGAATTAGTTTAAGCTGTTGTGTAACAGCATGTATAACTACTTATTTAGTTGCTTAAAGTGATTAGAAAATAAAGACTTGAAGAATCAGATTCTGTCAGACTGGATGTGTACACAAAAATTGCATGGACAATCTCAATACGCACTTAGGCTACCCTCAGGCTTGTTGTTTAATGTTACCTAACTTACGGTATTAAGGACAAGCTACACTGTGTTTTCTAGATGACACACGAGTCTTTCAGTTCAGGCCTTTATTTTAAAGAAAAGTGTGTCATCCACTGCTATTTCCCAAGCCAGAAGCCCCGAGTTTTAAATGGCTATCAAATATCATTGCCAGAGGAAGCAAGTTAATGACTGAAAGATTAGATGACCCAGAGGAAACAGCTACAGCAATAAATCAAAGATATGAAAACTCGAGAAAAATGATGAGAGGGTCAGGAGAAGTTCTTTAGCCTGGAGTATATTCGATAATGTGAGGTTTCGCCACGGAAGGTGGTTTTGGGGAAGAGTGTCAAGTCCTGTCCTTAATAAAACTGCCATATCCCAGTGGTTATTTCTCACCTCTACTGCATAAAGAGAGCATACCTAGCCTCCAACTGAAGGTGGCCAAAAAATCCCAGACTTCATAATTTAAAACTTTTACTGATTAGACTGAAGTAGATGGAAAAGGTATAGTTATTTTGAAATTTATGCACCTGAGTAGCATGTGTCTTTATCACAGCTTACTGGTACTTGCAAAATGAAGGCAAACATACTCTCATTTGCTTCTATCACAACACTAACAGATGTTGCAAGAAGACAAAACAAGTGAACAAAACATATGGAAAAGCTTGGAAGCTGGTCCCTAGAAGAATGACAGATCTGTAGAGACAAGTATACCCTGGAGCATGCCAGCATCCACTACTGGTATAACAAAAGCTCTCAGGGGTTCCGCCTCGGAAGATGTAAGAAAATGTGAGGTAAGTGCACTTACACAGATGAGGAAAATAATTTTTCATATTATAGTCTCGGAGTGCCCACATAGAACACAAAGGAGTCAGAATTATACAGAGAGAATATAACATATTTTTTTAAGTTGACATAATAGCATCATGAGGTACTTATCATTCTTCATTAGTATTCTCAGTAGTCATTCAGTCTTACCACAGTGCAGTTCATTACTGCAGTTCAAGGAAGGGCACGCGGTCAACAAAAACAGCACAATGAACTCTCAGTTATTTTTATACTGACATCTCAAGTTTGTCCAGACAATGATGATTTTAAGGCACAGTTAATTCTGGCTATGCAATACTGCAGTTCCAAAGTCCACCTTCCATAATATTTTGACTCCTGGCATTACAAACAAACACACACTTTTACTGGAATAGGTCAGAAAAGGTATTTTTGTTTGTCTCTCAAAAGTATAAAGGAATGAAAGTATGTCTGCAGCATGCTGTAATGCAGAAACCCGGTATAATGCCTTTTGTTCAGGAAAATGTGGCCAATTAATCTGTTTGTAGAAGTCACAATGATGTTATTGACTTCACAAGAAAATACTAGCCTTTACTGATGACATGAATTTTCTGTGTGCAATCCTATGCGCATTTAAGTGTAAACTAGGATGAATAGTTACAATTTGTATTAAATTTTGCTGAACTTGTTTCCTTCCTTGTATATATACTTGAGCTGTAACTTTTCAAATTTGGGAGTCCTTGGATGAAGGAAGTTTGGGGATTTTTTTCCCCCGAAGATAAAGGTAACTGTCAAATACCCCATACTATGTTTAATCAGTGAGCTGGTCTTTTTTTTTAAATAGCAGTGCATTTAAACTCTGCATTTAAAATTACAGTGTAAATTTACTGCAATAACTACTGATGTTTGTTTAGTTAGGTCTGACTGCTGTCTGCAGCTAGCATGAGGGAAAAGCATACAGCAGCTACAGAGTATATCCAAGTTTGCACATGAGAACTGATACTTCTTGAAGTACATTTCATGTAAGAAGCTCATATTTCACCATGGTAATGGCACACTTGACATTCATGACAGGGAGAACAACAAATATCAAGTCATTAAAGACTTAAATGTGCCAAACCAGATAATATGCACCGCAGAACATCTAAAGAATATGTTGGAAGGAAAGCTCCATGAACTATTTCTATTAATTTTTAAATAATTCTTGAAAAAACTGGGGAAGTTTCAGATTACTTCCAGAAAGAAACAGGAGGGAAGCTTAGTGTTATGCTTTTATGAAAGGCAGTAAATGGGTCTTGCTAGGAAATCATAACTCATTTGGCCTGGAAGTGCTGTTAAAGCAAGTCATGATACTGTGGAAGGTAATCAATAAACACAAAAATAAAACAATTAAGAAAAATTATGCTACTTAGCACCATTTCAAGGAAGGTTACTTAATATGACCACTAACTTTGTGATGCGGTAAGTTTTCCAGCATTTTGAAACAAATATCCATACCCTAGAAATTTATGTAGGATGTTTAATTATTAAACAGAATTATTTTAACTTTTTAATCTGGCTAATCAATACAGTTTTTTCAATTAGTTCTCCCTTAGATCTACTTGTGCTATTCCAGACCTGTATTAAGAATTTAGACAGAAAAGTTAAGAGTTCGTAGATAACAGTTAAATTATTTATCAGCACTCTGCCACCACCTCTTGACTTATTTCCCTTTCATTTCCCATCTCTCAGCTTACCATATGACACTTACTGCTTGCTAAAACCCAACAGCACTAATTCTAACTGAGAAACAAATGCAAAAGCATTATGTAAAGATCTGTACTGGGCTACTGCACAATTCAAGTTCTACTTTTCTACTTAACATTTAAAGTTTACTTTCTCCATCTTCCTCCCCACAAGAGGTAAGGAGGAAAAATCAAATACATTTTCTTATCAAAGATTCACACTACTGAACTGGACTTTTGTAGTTAATGCAATTTGTCACAGTTAAGGAGAACAGCTGGATATTTTCTTTTTAGTAATACTTCAAACATCTCCTAACTTTAGAACAAGACTGTATTTCCAAATAAATCTTCATATTTTTGTCTTATATCTGCCAGCGTTTTACCTGGAAAGTATATTTTTACAGTTTGGGTGTATTTACAATTATTAGTCATATTTAAGCATCCACTTTTGCTCTGACATATAGACTCTGGCAGCCATATAGATTCTTCCTACATAGTAAAGTGCTAAAAAATACAAGCCATAAGTGGATGTGGTCAGCCTGATTTGTGTCTCGTTCAGCACTTGTGCAGCTCCTATGGCAGCACTCAGAAGCAATGGCTGATCACCTGCCCTATTACTGTGCCAAAGTCTCTGCTTTGTGACAGTTAAAACCAGAAGTGCATGTCACACCCTCTCCTAGAGGCATGGAGTTGGAGGGGAAGAAGGGTTCTCAGATTTTCTGTGTGAAAGGCTTTTCTTTTCCCCTGGTTTTTATTGCCCTGTGCTGTAGGGAAATAAGCTTTTTCTCTAGCCCTTAGGAATATTTTACTCAGCTCCGTGGGCTATTTAAATCTGTTGGACAATGACAAACTTTAGCACAATGTACCTCTGAGAACCTTTTAAGGATAATCTTGAAAAAAGTCTCACATGATACTAGGTGATTTCATATATCCTTTTGAGTGTCTTTTTTAAATAAAAGCTACACAAAATTATAACTTCTATACAAAACTATTCCATTATCATTTTATCCTTTTCCTCCCACACAAGAAAATACCTTGGTACTTTTAATTTCAGCACAAGAATTGGGAAAAGTAAGATGTAAAGGTTCATCTGAGTGATTGTATTCCTTTCAGGATGCTGAATGCTATCTTCACTCCCGATACCTTCAATCTTTGGGCAATTCTGCAAGTTCATTCTTGACTGTTAAGATCATCTTTTGCTGTAAATATTGTTTCAGAACTAGTGCTTCCTATATGAGAGATTAAATTTATTTTATTTGTTGCAGGGTGGCATTTCTTTTGAGCTGTTTTTCAGTAAAATGAGAGGATGACTCCATTTAGTCCCTGCTCCCAGCCTTTGAAGAAAAATCTTGTATCCAGCTCATGCAGCAATTGCACCACCCGATGGAGCTATTAGTGGAATCCCAATTATCCTGCAGATTTTTCCCAACAGAAGGTCAGAATTTAACTCCTATTATTAGCCTGGTTAAACATGGCTTCAGAAAATTTTTGAGCTGAACTCAATTTAAGAATAGAATTGTATGTACTGAACAGCATGTAGTAGATATTGCTTATATTCTTGATGTCCTGCTTGTGATTACATTTGGCAATCGATTAACATGAATTTGAAGCATAGCACATGTGTTCTGCCACATGAAAAGATGCAGTATGGAAGCTCCGTGTGTTAAGGCATGCACAAGACAAGACAAAACAATACCATGACCTGCATTTAAAAAGTAAAAGTCATGAACACACATTCTATATCCTGATTTATGATTATAAGGTTCATGTGATTTTAAGCCAATTTTTCCAGATCTGTGTGTAAATAACCACATGAAAGCACTACTCCATATAGCCATGCAGTGTTCATCTGCTCTTCCTGGGTGCAAACCAAGTCTGTTTCTGCTCTGAAAGGCAAAGAACGAAAAGCCATATAACTGAAGCCACAGCAGACAACCACTCCTGGCTAGCTCTTTTGTTCTGTTCAAAAAGCATTAATATTTTTAAGTACTATGGACCCAAGCATATCAGACATATCTTGCTTATCTATTTCCACAGTAAATCAAGCAAAATTGAACAAGGTCCTCAGACTGTAACCTCACCACAAAATAAGAATTAAGTCAACTATCCAACATCAGCAGTATTGCAAGCAACCTCCTGAATCTGAAGCAACTTATATCAAAACCCAGGAGCAAGGAGAGGGGAGGATAAAAATTCCCTTTTTCTTACAAGAGCAAAGAACTTAATCCAATAGTGACAGTACCACAGCCAGCCTTAGTCAGCACATGACAGGACAGACAAATGTGCAAGATTCAATCAAAAATAAGTTTATTTACATCAGAAACTTTAGTTATTTTGCCTAAGTCATTTAGGAGCCTTCTGTAACTTACTGTTATCAGTGGCCATTCAGATTCACCCAGTCAGACACCACAGCTGTCTAAGATTGGGAGCCAGAATCCAACTCTTTCCTCTTACATAAATCTGTTTGTTCTGCAGGCAACCTGCAAGTGCCTTCCTGGATGAAAAGTAATTGAACACGACCTTGAGTACTACTTCGTATTTTTAATACTGATTCGGAAAATGTTCAGAACTACCCGTGACTGCTATTGTAAAATTAATCTTCTTTGCTTTGGGATTTTTTTAACAGCATATGTGAATTATAGTAGCATTCAGAAACTGCATTCAATTTTATTTAAAATGTTCTTTCCATCAAATTCATGTACTAAGAATTGACCTTGTTATTGTTTCTATTTTTCCCTATAGAGCAGGGCAGACCATTATAAATGTGTCACAATTCTGGAATGAACTGCTGGTCATGGGGCCTCTGAGAATCAGCTTAACTTCATAAAAATGACTTTAAACCCTAACTTCACGACCTAGGTTTGAAATGTGGTCAGAGCTGAAACTTTCACTACAAAAATGGTAAAAACTTTGGGATTTGGTCCCTGAAGCGGAGAGAGTGGTAACACTGATTCATTAATTGATAGTTTATGCCTACATTTTTGGTTATGCTTATTTTTTATTTACATCATTCTTCCTCTTTCACATTTTGTGACTGGTTGAACTGACTGGAGGCTGACAAACATCTGCTTTCTTACTAATGCAAGTCCAAAACTCTCTGGCACTTTTTTAAAACCTTAGAATCACTAAAACACTTGGCTAGAAAAATCATATAAAGGAAAAAAAAAATCCATTGCTATTTTTAAAGACCTCTCTAAAAATCCAAGCAAACAAACAAGAAAAAA
>VZTV01029912.1:0-19327 GCA_013400875.1 Anhinga rufa
ATACATGTTTTCACCAAAATGTTCTCATGACCTGTCCATCATTGCAATTTCCTCCTCTGAAAACATTTTGGATTCCTACAGGCGTGAGATATAGGTGTTCATGCTTTTGTCAAGCAGGTTACACCTCCAAAAACTTTGTATTTTTTTATTTAAACAGACCATTTCAACAGAAAGAGTTAAAAGATCCCACAACATATTTCTCCAAGCTCTGCAAAAATCAGTAGCAGGATATGAGAGGACCTAAGTGATGTTCCTATGGGGAGAAGTATGCATGTGTGGAGGGAACGGTACTCACACCCTGCCCCTGCTGCCCTACTCCATGCTGCCCCAGCAGCCACAATGGGAAGACTGTGGTGCTGCCAGTGGTGAGAGTCTGTTGGGACCAGGGAAGCTAGTCTAGGGGATGATGGCAGGAATGTAAAGGAAATGAGGCTTCAGCAATTCTGCTGTTGAGGGGGTAACTTTTGCTTTTATATCCCAACTGATAAATGCATCATGCTTTCTCAAGGCTGAATATGCCGGTGTAGGGCACTGCAGCGTGTGCTCCATATAAGATTGCCAGCGTGGCATTAGATGCTGCAGTGCCTGAGCATTGACTTGTGTTTCCTGCTACTTACAGTAGGAAATTCCTGGAATACTGGGACTACTGAGGCACATATTCAGTTATCAGAAGCATTTGGCAAGTTTCTAAGGGCGGCCACTGTAGCTGAAATGTTTTTTTAGTAATTTTACAAAGCTCTTTGATAAACAGAGGTTGACATTTCTAAAGAACCCTGTTCTCTTCACCCTTGTGGCGGTCAGAGTTGGCCAGCAGAGAGGAAACACCTCACATGGTGTGGCTCAGGTTGCACAAATCAGATGATTTAACAGACTTTTCAATGTTCGCTGCTTAAATAGCTGCTTTTGTTCCAGGCTTGGCTGAGTTTTCAGAGGGCTGCCGTTCTCCACTTAACTGTCTTGTTTGCAAAAGTTGGCCATTCGTGTTAAAGACGCATTGGCGTGGTTTTAAAAGAAGAAATAATAAAGCAGGGCAGTAAGTAGTTAAAGTATATGATGTGTAATATTCAGTATTACTTCACTGGGCCTCAGCACTCTATCAATGGCAAAAAAATTAACACCAAAAAAATGCATGCAAAGAATGGCTGCTTCTGAGAAGCGCTCCAGGCAGTACCCACTTGCCACTCTTACATCTCTGAGTGTGTGATCTTGTCTATGTTAGTTGTTTGTTTTGGCCAGACTCCAAGGGATTTGTCCTACAGGCTGTTTTGTCACTGCAGTTGACATAACTCACAGTTTTTCCCTTTGGTTTTTCACTATAGATAATCGTATTTGTTGTACTGCACAGAATAACTTCATCCCACTGTTTGTAGTTTCATGTCATGTTGTGTTGATGTGTGATGAAGGCATGTCCTGTCCTCATTTTTTGTCATTATATGACAAGACACCTTCCTCATAAATTAACACAAGTTGACTAAGTTGCAGCATTGGGTCAAATTATTCCATTGCAAAGTTTCAGGAGTCCCAGAGACCCAAACTAGCTCAGAATGATAAGAAAGCTTCAAGCTAAGCTTGTGGGATGTGAGATACTCCCCATAAAATCAGGATCATCCTATGAACTTTTTTGTAGACAACCTTTGCATCATATCCCAGCCTAAGGCTGTTATTAAAAGTGTTCCTGAATTGGCTAGCAAGCACAGGTGGATGAAATATATCTTTTTTAGGCATCCATTCATCTAAAGACAACATTTGCCTATATCTACACCTGCCCATTTCCAGTCGACTTGGATGAAAGGGGTCCCCAAATGTCTGTCCTTCTTATTCCTTAAATCCATTACATAGCAGTATGATGTATTGTAGCAGATGTATGGATGTTTGAAAGGATGACAGCCTGCAAGTTCAGGATCTGTGCCCAGTGCACCATCTTTTCATGGGGATCCATTATCCATAAATCATTACATTTATGTGTAGCAACCTGCTGCATAAAGTGTGGCACTTAGGTGTGAACAGAGAACATTACCTGGCAGGAAAAAATGGAGCTATGCCTATATTATATAAATCATAATTAATTGGCCATGTCCTCAATAAAATGTGCCAACATCTCTGAAATCATATGTGAACCATATGCAATTATAGACAAATGTCTGCGTGAAAGGGTCAGATGTGTTTCACATGCCCTGAGAAGCCCAGTTACTTAGCACCAGACTTGAGAGCAAAGTCTGTATCTCAGGGGTCGCTAAATTCAACCCCTTTATGTTAATGCTATCACCTAGTGACTTGATTTATTTGTTGAGGTAATTGCATGTATTATTACTCAGTTATTGTAGAATTTTCGTTATAATTCACTCATCTATGAATTCCAGGCCAAATTAGGTTGCATATCAGATAATATTTGTTATATATACAGAAAAAGAGAGTTGAATCGCATTTTTATGTATGACGATTTGTATCAGCAGTCATCGGCTTCCTTTCTGTGGGCTGGTTGGCATTCTTAAAAATACATGTTTCTGAGTTAGATTCTGTATATATGCATAGAAGTTTTTTGAGAATCTTGTAACTTTTTCAAATGTTGACTATTTTTTTAGGTGACAGAAATGAGCTGAAAGTATAAAATTACCAAAATCGCCACCCCCCAAGTTTTCCTTCTTGCCAGTCATTCATCGCTTTACAGCATATAAAACTCTGGAGCGTTTTTTTATCCAGCTTTGTACTTATTTCATAACATCAATAACTACTTATATCTTCAATACAATCTATGGACAAGAAGACAAATCAAGTCTAGCTTGTTCATGTTTTATTGTAAAAGGGTTAGCTATTAGGTTTTGATTTCAGGCCAGAGCAGAAAGCCCTTGCACTTTAACTATCACTACCTAGTAAATAATTTTTCTTAAGTCATTCAACCAGTAGACATAAAAAGTGATCACTCTCCTACAAGTTCACATAGTTGTTGAATAGTTAAAATTGCTTCTTGCATTTTGGCTTTTACTATATTTTAAACAATGGATGTCACATTTATTCCCTCCCTAAACAAATGGTGCAATGAAGTAACCTAATCTACATGACTTAAAAGTAACGATGAGAGTGAGTGTTTAGGAGCTGTCAAGCTCACTTTAGGATTGAGATGGATACCAGCCACCCGGTGTGTATGTTAATGCTACTTCTCTAGAGGTCTGCTGCACTGTCTGCAGCTCAGAGGTGATGGTCGGGATGCACAGCGACCCAGTCCCTTGGGAGCGCTGTGTCACATTCACTCCTCCCTCTATCTGAGGTGGAAACCTGCCTTCATTTGCCTGTCAAAGGAACAACAGAGAAAAAGAGAAAGGGCCCAATCCTGTGAAGTGCTAAGCATACCCCAAAGGTTTGCATTCCCTCATCTCTCCAGTGATTAAGATACGCAGGTTTGTCTGTTCTGCATTAGGCATGGCAGCATGGGGAATTTCGGGTGTTTATTTCCTTTTTTTCTTTTTTCTGTCCACTAGTTGATCCACTAGTTGATTTTTTTGTTTGGTTGCTCTGTGACACCCGCAAGGCTGGTGCACTGTATCAGTAAAAAGTAAAACCTGTTACATAAATCAGATAAAGCAAATATCAGTCAATTCCTTGTGGGAGTTTATCTGCTTTAAATTGCTTTCATACGAGTGATGTTGTGTGCTGAGCTAAGAAGAAAAGAAAGCAAGCCGACAGTACCTCTGGCCATTTTAAGATCTCTCGTGGATGGTTTAATGCTCCTTTTGCAATCATTGGGAGTTGCCTGCTTGGGCTGATGATTTGAGAACAGTGAAGTAAAGACCATGAAGCCAACAGTGAAAGAAAGTCAGGGATTTCCTCCGGTGGGCTCAGACTTACCGTGATGTAACTGTCTGCAGCTCACTGGTGGTCACAGGTTGCCCCGGAAATAAACTGCACTTTATGTAGGCCAAAGATGTACTCCCAGCATTTTGGCTTTAAGAGAGAAAAATATGCTTGGTTTTTGTTTGCCTTTATTTTGCAAAGGTTTTTTAGTTTTGTTTTTGGTTTTGTTTTTAAGAAAGTGGCAGGGCAGAAAGTGTTTCTGTATGCTGCAGCATGGAAAATTTGAAACTTAAAACTTGATACTGGTGAGTTATTATTGTTTGCTGTTTATACTAGAATAGCCAATGTACTGTAGGATCTACCCAGAGATGCCAGGAAGGCATGATTCCTCCACTGCAGAGCTCCCCAAATCAGTATAGGCACAGAGAAGGAGACACAGGCCAGAGCAGATAGAGAGTGTTAAAATGGAAGTCAAGGCTTCTTGCTGTAATATGACACAATTGTTTCTTTAGGGTATTTCATGAGTAATGAAGCTAAACAGCTTAGTTTCATTATACAAGCTGAGATGAATGTAGGGGGAATACATTTCAATACATCATCTAAGCCTCCATGTGATTTAAGTCTTCAGTCAAGTCATGGTCTGTTCAACACAATGCTACATTTGTAGGCCTTGGACTTTTAAACACAATTAAAACTTCAGTTCCCAGAAGTACATGAAGTCTAAATTTTTGTAAAGGATTGAGTGATTGTGCAAGTAAAGACTTTTCCCCGACTAATTCGTGTGGGATCACTGCAGGCCATCATATCTTTGGCATGTTCCATCTCACAGATTGTACAGAGCTTGGGCACTCTCACTGTGCTCACAGCTTGGACAAGAGGAAGAAGTAAACTGAAGAGTTGCTAGAGTCACTGGGCTGGGAATACCGGGCAGTTGGCTTCTGGATGCTTGACCATGGTGGAAGGGTGAAAACAAGAATATTATCTGGCCTATTGTATGGAGAAAGGCCCTGTCCCTCTAAGGGTGTCCTGAAAACAGAACAGGATTGGGGGCAGAGCTGAGAAAACAAGTAGCTCACATGGAAGTAGGGCTGCAGAAATAATGACCAGTCTGACACATTCCTGAACTCAGGTACATGCACAGAGTCATGGCTTTGAGAGGGAAATTGATACTGAATACGCCTTAAGGAATTTTGACTTAACAGTGTATCTTATGCAGTGTAAACTACATTGCTTTAAAATTTCTTTTAGCTACAGTGATCTCAGAGCAATTGAAAAAAAGCAAGTAAGATGACACAAAGAGGGCAGGGCCTCTGACTGGCCTCTGCCTACCTCTTGCCGGCAGGACCCTGGTCGAGGGTTTGGCCTGTGGTGTTTACCTTGGTAATGTCACTTTACATGTCTTATGCTCTTCAACCCAAGTAACTCGCTCCAAAGCATTATTTCTGTTTCCTCCTGTGTGGTGCATGCAGAGTGACCAGGAAATCTTCAGTGAACCAAATCTGTTCCCACAAGAATTCAGTGGGGAAACACTCTGTGATATCCATGGAAGTGAGATTCAGCTTCACTTCCTTGATAGATTACATTATCTGGAAGGTAAAACTTTCTATTTTGAGTTCTTTGATAACCCTCTACTAATTACTGCTCATTGATAAGCATCGGCTGTTCTTCAAGTGGTGAGTAGAAAGCAGAAGATGCTGTCAGTGTGTAAGATCAAGAGATACAGGAGGCATCATAAGGCTATCTGGCTCATTTGCTCGTGTGCCCTCCTATGATCTCAAAAATCTGCTGCGACTATGCACTCTGTGGAAAAGCCATAATATGCAAAACAAACACGATGCTGGCAATGCAACATTAAGCGACTGATGATGTTAAGAAATGTACTAATACTCATGTTTGAGGCCGTCTGGTCTGATTTAGTCCTCCTGAGCCTCTTTAATAGATGAATACTGTGTATTACACAATGAAGTGCTTTAGGATAACAATCTTCATGTTATTGTTTCTATGTTCTGTGAAATTAATATTTTCTGATTTATATTTCCCCTGCCTCTCTCTTCTTCATAGGTATGCATGTATGTATGCAAAGTATATATATTTTGAAAGAGAATTCTGTATTTAATCTCTCTTGGGAAAATTTTTTTCCCAGAAGATGCCTGGTTTTACCTAATGTGGGCTAGTGGCAGTGAGTTAATGAATTTTTTCTTCTTTCTGTAAGAACTTTCACCAGAGACACTTCAGTAATAGGATAGTACTGAATGTAAGTGGAATATAAATTTTACGCATTTTAAATGCCTGTTTTGATGGAAGGGGCAGAATTACAAATGTCAGATATTCCAAACTGTTTTGAGATGACTGACTTCGTTTGACATACAGTATCGGTGCAGAGAAACAGCCTGGGGGTGTATTGATCTTGTTTACCCACTGACACGTTCCTTCCGTAGTTTGTCTGTGCAGAAATTTGCCCATGCAGAACTGTATGCATTGAGCAGGCAGGTTCATCTTAGACCTTTCGAGTGATTTTCTTTAGAGTATCTGGAAAAAAAGAGAAAGTGTTGTGCTGTTCCTTAAGCTTTAAAAAGGAAGCTTAGGATTCATTTAAGCCTATAAAATGTTTCAGTGCCTCAGTCTTCCTGCAGTGTGCCAGTGCAATGTTGCATCACCCAAAAGAAATGGTATTTTTCATTCCAATATTGTCAAGTTAGCCAAGGGACCCAGGGTAAGAGAGAACATCCGTACTGGCACGCCGTGGTGCTGTTTCTCTGTTGGGTTTGTTATTTCCCGCATTCTACTGAAAGCATGTCAAAATGGTGCTGCTGCACAGGTTCCTAAATCAAAGAGCTATTCCCTCCCTCTTACCTCCCACCCTCACCCACGCACCTGCTGGGGGCCTTGGGGTAAAAGGGAAGAGAATGAGTGTTTCCTTGTGACAGCATTGTTTGTAATTTATTATTTCTATTACTGTGGTCCTTGGAGGCCACATATAAAGATCAGGGCTTAATTGCACTAGGTGCATTGCAAACACATGGTAGAAAAAAGCAGGCATCATCCTGAAGACACTTGTTAATAAAACAACCTCGCTGACCGCCAGTCAGGTGTGCGAGGTGGATACAGGGGACAAAAGGTACAAGATAAAACAAGAGGAGCAAGTTTGCCGTACAGTAAATGTATGCAGAAACTGAAGGAAAGTGTACTTTATTCAGGTGTCAGGCACTAAAATAAATCTTACTGGCCTCTGAAGAAGAGTCAAGACTGTGCAGAGTGGCTGGACCTGGTGCTTACCAGGAGAGTTAGCAAGCCTGGCAATAAAACCCTGGGTAATGATGACTCTGAAGAGTTACATTTGCTTTGGAATTTACTTTTATAAAAGCATGAAATTTTATGTACAAACAAGATCTATAACCACCTATATAAAAGTAAGGGGTTTTAGTACCTCTGAGAATGATGGACCATATTCTGTATGCTACTGCAGGACAGATCTTGCATTAGAACTGTAGGATCAGAGCTCAGCGAGTAATTCAATATGGGCTATTGCATACGGTTTGTCTTTGGTGAGCATAAAATATGATTTTCTTGAATCAATTTATTATATGCCTTTTTTTTGTTTCTGCCAATCTGCTCCTGCCAGACTTATTCTTAGCGTTTCCTGGGTCACTAAGCAGTGACCCAGATGCCAAACCAGAGGTGCACTAGTTGGGGTGCGGGAGCACACTCAGCCTCGGGCGGGAGGGGCCAACCCTGTCTACTGCCTCCTGTGAGCATGCCCTTATCATCCTGCCTCGCCTTTCTGCTGCGCAAGGACCCACAGCCTCGAGACCATCCTTCTGCAGCTGGCAATGTTGCAGCAACTTGCAGTGTCCCTGCAGCCAGCCTCTGGGCTCCAGCTGTGACAGGAGCTGGGAGATACAGGGACAAAAGAGGAAGGAAGAGTTAGGGAAGGGCAAAGGGTTTTTTCTGAAGTGTTCCTTCTGTCTCTTCCTTCTGGAAACACTGGGGCATGAGTTATGTTTAAGGGTAGCTCAGATATAACTGTTGCCTTCAGCAAGAAAACACTGAAAAGCAAACTTGCTGGAATTACACTTTTGCTTATTGCTCCCATGAAGCAGCAGCCTTGTGAACCTGGTAATAAATCATGGTCCAAAGCCCACAGTGATGATGAGGTGAAGTACAGAAAAAACCTGCAAAGGAGAAAGCGAAGACAATGGAGGAGGCATTGATTTGATTTTGATAGCTGCTAAACAAAGTGGGCTGACAGAAACTGTTAATGACCCTTTCAGCCACCTCCACAGGAGGTCAGCTGCCAAACAAGAGAGGAAATGGTGGAGGTGAGTTATGTGCCAGCTATAAGACTGATGACTTCTTATGTTTGATGGAGCTAGAGTTGCTTGCTAGTGGATATCCTGGAGTATCAGAGAGAGGCCTGGGCATTTGCTTTCTGACACGGCACCCTGAAGGAGAGGCAATGAAGGAGTGTTGCTTGCAGTGGGCTGGCAACAGTTGGCTGTGGGAAGTGCCTGAGCTCTGGTGCTGCCCCAGGAGGCACGCTGGGATCACCTGAAAATGCCCTGTTCTTGTGCAGGGCATGGTGGCGGGGCAGTGCCAGCCCCGACATGCTGCAGGGTGTGCTGAAGGTAGTTTTGGCACAAGTTCTTAGCGTAACAATGTCTCCTTGCTGGATTTTTTTATGGTGATATTTAATGTTAATGGTTTTGTTGCATGATCAGTCTTTGTTTTCCTACACAATGAAATTCAGAGGTAATCAAGGTACTGCTGCTTGTGTTAAATAGCCCTAAGAACTGTGTGGTTGTGGGAAGCAGGGGAGCAGGGTGTGGTGGTAGGGCAGTATGGGGGAGTCCTTCTCAGGCAGTAGTCCTTGCTGTGGGTTTATTTGTTAATCTCCCCACTTTTGGCTTTCCTCCACTCCTCCTCCAGGTCAAAATATTCTTGTTTGGGTCTATGTGCATTTACAAACTTGCTTTAAGACTGTATCTGAGCCCATTTTTCTCAAAATAGTTTCCACATTGGCCATGATTAGAGATGCCATTTGTGTCATTGTTAATCTGTAAAAATTTTTGCCGAATCTATAAGATACTGCTTTGAGATCATGAGGCCATTCTGCACAAACTCAAGTTGTTTCAATAATGGAGAAAGAAAGAGCAGCTGCAAATTGAACATATTATTATTGTTAATGGCCAGCCAAGATGAGTAAAACAGGATGCTGGCTACAGATCTAGTTCTTTCTTCTGTTTTAATGTTTCTGTGGCTGGCAACTTGAGAAACACAACTAAATTTTGCAGTAATCAACAGACATGAAGTTTAATTACAGTGGAATAAGATAGCTTAGCTAGTCTTAAAGTGGTGCTCAGCTGATGGGCTAAAGGAAGTCTGAAAGAATGGGTTTCCTGTTCATTTTAATATTGCATTCTTTACTGGATGCTTTCACGTTATGCACCAGGTAAAATTGTTGGCAGTCTGTTCTGTGTGAGTGACAGAGTATCTTAAAATACTGAGGATTTTGACAGCAAGTCAGAGTTGGCTTCTTTACTCAAGTGGTGGCCAGTGGGCCAGAGACCCAAATTTCAGAGACCCAGTAGCCCTAATGGAAACTTCGTCACTAAAACTCTGCTCTACTTTTAAATGTCCAATTTGTTTCCATTTCATGTGAAAAAAAGAGAACCTACTCAAGGTTACCTGGATGAATTTTCTTTGACTGCAGATATCTGATGTAGAAGTCTGTAAATTACTAATAGAGGGAAATTAGTGAGATTGCTCAGTGTTTTCCTAGATATGTTACCAAATAAACTAACTAATGGCTTGTGCCTAACTAATGTGCCCTTCCGTGACAGCAAAGTTGACCTACAGGGTTTCTCTGTGCTCCACATCCTTTGTTTGCTTGCTATTACCTACTTTACCAGATTCTTCCCTCTTGCCATTACCCACACACGTGTTTATGGGGCAGTTCTGTAACCTTATTGACATGATTGTCAATTGTCAAACTGTCAACTCTTGGCAGAGTTGAGAAAGAAAGCCTTAGAAGAGATTAAGGGTTGATTTTTTTTAACCCATATTGCTTCTACAATGCAGTTTGTAATAAAACCTCGAAAATTATCAGTGTAACTAGGCAGTGAGCTGTTTTCCCAATCCCCAGGTGATGGGGAAAACACTCTCTTAAGCTGCAAATACCACTGGTGCCTACTCTCATCTCCCTCCTTTTGATAGTTACCTTTATCCTACCACTTGCCATGTTATTCTCTTTTCAGTTTCCATCACCTTCCTTAGGTGTCTGATAAGCAAACAGCTTCTGCATGTGTACAGAATTGCTGGCTTCCAGAACTTTTATTTCCATTACTTGCATCAGGACAACGCTAATGAGGTATGAAATCATGCTGGCCATGAGACATTTTCTAAGCAAATTCTCCTCCAAAATAAGCAGGCATCTGGGCCTGATGGAGCAGTGGAAGTTGCATGGCGCAAGGAGGGCCTTGGAGAGCCATATGTTTGAGGGCTGGTGGTGACATTTCTGCTTTTTCTTCCTTATATGGTTCATTACTACAGTTTGTTTGTTTTCTTAATTGCTCTCTGTCACTGAGTCTCTGTGGACTGTAATGTATGTAAAACAATGTGTATGATTCAAGGAAAATCAAGGGTTTGGCTGTCTTGCTATACATACCAATATGTGGAATACTGTGACCTACAAATTTAAGGAGCCCACTGCCTGTTGAACTAAATCCTAAATGAATCATGACTTAAATCCTTTGTTCTAACTTAATTTAATATTTTTGTAGCAGCAGAACTGTATAGCAGTGTAGTGCCTAAGGCACTCGCACAAGATCAGGGCTTAACTTGTCTGGACTGCTGCACGTGCCATAGCCGTTCTAGCAGAAAGGAGTTTGCTTTGTCCTTATTCTGCAGAAGAGGTGGACTGAAAAATTAACAGACTTGCCTGCAGTCTCCCAGGATCTTCACAAATGTGCTGGCAATTGAATCTCCTGAGTCCTGGTACATCGGCTTCATCACAAATTCTGAACTAATCGATAACACGTTTATTTGCCATCCCATAATTGCAGCAGTATTTTGTTGTTAAATACCCTGCAGTGTCATTAAAAACTAGGTTATTTAAGAATTGTAACCAACTTGGGCACTTGAGGCATTTCTAAAGGAAATAGTGTTTGAGCCGTTCAATATAACTAACAATAAAGCAAAATACTTGATTACCCAGCGATGCAGACCTGAAATCCTTCCTGAAGTAATCTGGAGAAAGCCTGGCAGTGTCATACCACCATGGCACATCCTCTTTACTACTCTGCAGAGCACTGTAAAATGGATGCAAAATGAAACACAAGATTATAAAGGAAAAAATCAACCTGGGCTACCTTGATCTGAGGCCAAGAGTGAGAACATGCCCCTGTCACCTCTGACACCCCGAAACACAGTGGCACAGCACAGAAGGGGAAATCCAGAATGGCAAATTGCAGCCTTGAAATTCCAAATTCAGCATTAAAGCAAATGGAAACGTGGCCGAGCAAGCTGGTGGTCCACTGGAGTAACCACCTGCAGCCACGTTTTCAAACAAAAGCTCTGAAGAAAGCCACAGGGTGACCAACAGAGGGGCAGAAAGCTAATTTTCAACCTACCTTTTGTTATAAATTGTGGTAGACTGTGACTCCTGGTCCTAGAGGCAGAACACCGCAAGGGAGTGATTCTATGACTAGAAATTATGTGTTGAGACACTTTAGGCAAAACCAAAAAGTTGCCCCCTCCCAAGTCTTTAAATGGGAAAAATCAGATTAAAACACTGCTACTGTATCAAGATCCAAAGAACTGAAGCTAACAAGATAGGCAAAGGAAGATGGTTAAGATTTAGCCAACAAAGGAAATGTCTATAGATAGTTTTCCGAATCCCAGCTGTTAAAAAAATATCACGAATTGAGCGGACATATGGATAACGCAGCATTGTTTCTGCTTTCTGGATGGAAATGGTGCTTTTAATTGGGTTTTCAGTACATGTGCTTGCTGTTAGAATTGGGTTTGGATAAACCTGCTGGGAAGCTTGCTCTTAATGTTCTAGCAACGTTCTTGTTTTCTAACATTCTGGTAAGATCCATATTTAAAGGCTGTGAAAGCACTCAAGTAATTTTATTTACAATTTTGAATGAACATTTTGGGGAACTGTTCTTCTTTTTTAGTTACCCTTTTTCCCATTTGGTTATCAATATGCTGGAGATAAGAAGACAAATCGTGTTCATCTGCTATTGATTTTGGACTAAGTGAGCAATCAGCCCCTGTAACTGTACTACTCTGCGTGCTCAAATAACATCTGTAAAAGCGGAGATGCAGTAACAGACGTGAAGATCAGATATAGTACACCACTTTTGCAAGGGAAGCATTTAATAGAAATGGGAAAAATGAAGTGGGTACAGCGAGTAGTTTGGGAAGGTTACCTGAATTATTTGCGCTCTTGAATGTGATAGTAACTGAAAACAATTTCTCTCTAAACCAGTGGGGGAATTCCTCTACATCAAAAACTTGACTGGAGTATATGAAGCAATTAGTACAAATACACTACAACATTAAGGAGAATGAGCATATTTTTTTTTAATTTTGCAACAATAGAAGAGGCCAAATAGCATTATATATTACATTAATGAGATAGATTGCTACTTCTAATGGAGCCTCTGTGCTCTGCACTGCACTGTGTGCAGATTTGCTAGTTAATAAGCCCGAACGGTGTTTCTGTTCATGGAAAATGAATCTGAAACGTTTGTCAGATTATCTGTTTGGCATGCCTGACTGGTGTCTGGAGTGGCACTTTGCTAATGTGCTATTACTCAGTGTCATTAACCCACAGAAGTGATTGAAAGGTGAATTTATATTTGCATCATGCTGCTCAGAACAGGCGGTGTTCTGGATTAATCTGGTGCCCTGTGAAATGGTGCTGCACAGGCTAAAACGAACCGTGCATCTTGGAGAGTGCATATCCCTCACTCTTGGTAGCCTTTTTCGTTAGAGGAATGTCCCATTGTGATTATGATAAAATGCGGTCACAAAGTTGCTTGTGCGAATGTTTGTTTGTTAGCTGTCTGTTCAACTTCATTAGAAATCCAAAGTTTTTATAATTCCTGTGAAAAGCTTCCGATTGCTTTACTCATCAACATTAAAACCACATCAAATATTTTGGCAGCTGCATTATGTATGCATAGCTTTGAAATACTGCATTAAAAAAGGGGGGGATTGGTCTGAGAAATGCAGAGCTGATGGGTTTTTTCTTATTGATCAAGAAAGCTTATCTGTTTGCATGCAAGTAGATTACTTTCATCCTACAACATATTTCCTTCTCCACTGAAAGTGAATAAGTCTTATTTTCTTTCCATAAGCATTTCCATAAGCATCATTGTTAGTTTGTTTTGGGTTAAATAGCTGGTTGGAGACTGCTTAATGCTTTGCATCTCATGGTATTTTTACAAACAATATTCCTTGCAAACAGTTTTTAAGGGGGGTTTACCAAGTAAAAGCCACAGTGTTTTCATTTAGGTGGATTTGGAGCCAAAATGGGGTTTGCTATGACCTGTTCAGGCGTGCAAGCAGATACAAACTCACAAAACAAAGCAGTTTCTTGCTTACTGAAAATGTAAAATAATGTGGGGAGAGAAGGAGACTGGGGTTATTCTGCATTTCTCCTGATTGGACTTCTTTCTGTTTGGTTTTACATCAAAGTTTGAGGCTTGAAGTAATTAGTCTTCTGGGGTTTTTTTGATGTTTTTTTCAGTAGTTTTGAAATATTGGTATATTTGTCTATGTAAAAGGCAAAAAAAAAAAACCCAAAAAAACACCTTAGCACCTTGCACCATGCTTCAGAAAAGACAGAGCAGTCTGACATACTGTGATAATCTCCCTTTGATGTACCCCAGAGTTGGAAATGTTTTCAAAAACCCAGTGAATGGGGATTATTTTTGCTACATTAGCAGCTCAGGGCTCCCACCCAGTCTGTAGCCAAAATGCCCACCGCCCCAGCAAGAGTTTTACTCATGTAACCGCACCATGAGAGCCTGTGCCCAAACAGAACTGAGAAAAATTAAAAAAAAGCGTAAGCAAAGACTGTGATGTTAACAAATCATTGCAAAAATGAGTGCAGAACTGATCTTAAATGAGAGGTGTCACAGTAATAAATAATTTCTGAAAATCGTAGTGACAGGCTAGTGTGTCTGGGATCAGGGTGTGGAGAAGTGCCCACCGGTGCTGCGTTACATGCTGTGCTGGGGTGTTGCTTATCCCACCTCCCTTTAGAAAGATAGAACCAAAGAATCATTAAGGTTGGAAAAGACCTCTAGGATCATCAAGTCCAACCATCAACCCAACACTACCATGTCTCCTAAACCATGCCCTGAAGTGCCCCTTCTTACCCAGCTCCCTTGTAGTTAGGATTAGTGCTGCCCTGGTTTATGAAGTTTAGCCCTTTTTCAGGGACTTGAAAAATAATGGACTTGCTGTTCTTCTCGATTAGTGCTTTATTTTGTTTAATCAGATAGAGATCAGTTTTCTGTCGTCATTCCTTAATAATAATAAATGCACTGATGAGCCTAATTGTTATAGTAATTAGACCTCAAACCCAGGAGCAGTCACCCCTAAGCTTTATTGTTCAAAAAAGGATAAATGCAGAGCAACCTTGAATGTCTTTCCAGATGTTGATTAGCTGTGCAGCCTAAGTACTGGGATTCTTCTGTGTGTTATTTTTACTGTTATTGGATGGTAAAACAAAGAAAAGAAATCCCAAGGAGTTCATCTACATTGACATGATAGATTACAAGAGCTTCTCCAGGGCATTTGTTCATCACGTATAGATAAATTCAATCTCTCTCTCCTTTTTCTGTAATGGAAAGATTGCTACAACGTGGGAGTTAATTAGCAGAGCAGTTTATGAAAAGGGGGGGTTGGTTTATAGTCATGGATAGACGGATGGATGGATTGATGGGCGGGTAGATAGATGCTGGAATGATTCAAAGTTTAAAAAATAATCTAAGTGTACAGGGGATTGCAAAATTTGGAGTTTGCCCATATTTATAAAAACAAAATGACTACTTACTGTCAGGCCAGGAAAAGCATTTTATGACAGAGATATTTTTTTTGTTTTGTGTGTGCACATGTGGTTTTGTTAACTGCAAAGCACTGTCTGGACATTGTATAATTCCGCTCATTAACAAGCAAGCCCCTTCAAGTCACCCAATGGAATCAGGACGGGCAGCACAGAAAAATAAAGGAAAAATAATTATCAATTTTAAGAAATTGTTAAGGAGAACCGGGAATGGTGGTGTAGTTTGTTAGGTGAATTGTTATCTTGATGAAGAAAATATGCATGTTGATAGTATCTGTAAAGAGAACAGAATGCTATTAATTTTGCCCTTTTTTTTTTTTTTCTAAAGACAAAATTGGGTCATATTTCAGGGGTATTTATTATTTCTATATTACTCAATTTGGAAAAAAGTTACAAACTGCAACAAATACATCTAGTTTTCTGCATTTCACTAAAACAGCGATAAGGCAGAGACCTTTTCCTATTTCCACTTTAATGACTAATACTAGCATAAATCTGAACAGGTTCAGGTCTTTTCTGTTTCTGATGGGTTTCCATTCCTGGTTTGCATTCACTAAGGAAACATCATTGTGACCAGCACAGCACTCTGCTACTTGGATTTCCCTTCATCTGTTCTGATGTTTATTTCATTTCATTTGGTATTTAAATAAAACCATTGTTCCAATTTAATTATAAAAAAATAGAGTAGCTCTTGAAGTTGAGAGCTCATGAAATAATTTATTCCCATTTTAACTTTGTTCAAGTAAATATATGTTTTTAAGAGATGGTTGAAGCCTTTTCATTAGAATATATACATACATATCTAGGGTTAGCTTAATAATGTCTTTGACTCAGAATAGTTTTTCATTACAAATATAAATGTTAAAAAAATACATAGAAGTCTTAAAAGCACTACAATTATTTATAAAGTCCATTAGCACAATGTATATAGATAGCATTCCTTTGGCTTTAAGAGAGAAAGCACAAGGTTCAAAGTCAAAATGCAAGCAAAATTCATTGCTAATGAGCCCGTATACAGTGATATATGTAAACAAGTCAGACAAAGCACATTTTGGGATTGCACAGAAATACTTTGAAACTTGCTGTGAGATGAAGTATATTTTGTAGTTGCCTTATTATCTGTTGATCTAGAATAGACTTTTATTGAATGTGAGACCAGCGTGTCCCCCAGCCTCACAATTATTTCATTCTGTGATGTAATGCAGAAACTAGTATGACCGTGTTCACGTGAAAGTAGAAGTACTGCTTAGGAAGGAAGGGTCTTCAAGAGGAATGAGGACATTTGTCCAGAAAAAGAACCTATTTGTGCAGTTTGCTCCTCCGTTGCCCCAAATTTGGTCTTGGGCTTTGGGGCTCTTCATGCCTTGGGCTGAGGCACACCTCATCCAGAAGCACTGTCTCTCCCCCGAGCACGCTTTCTTTCGAAACAAACATCCCCCAGTGACTTGCCACTGCTTCCCCTGTTCTTGATTCTCACAGCAAAATTTCTTCAGGGAGGCTGTGAGATGTCCAGCTGCCCATGGTCTCCTCTTCTCGCCAAAATGTCTCCCCCAGATATCCCATGAAGTTTTCCATTTCCTAAAGCTGCCTGCAAGAACACAATTTGGTCGCAAACATACAGCATGGCTAAATGCTAACCGTTGTTAATGAATTGTACCAAATCCTCCACATGCTTTCTATATACAATACCAGTAGAGAAAGTGAGAGTCCTTCCACTTATCAGTTATCAGTTGAGATCCTTCTCACTAATGAAAGGGAAGATCATGAACCAGTTTTCAAGGCAATAAGCTGATGAAACCCACTTAGGGCAAACATCTCACTATTGCTTGGAAAAATAAAAATGAGGTGGGAACTCATTCCTTTGTCCACGGGAGAAACCACCCATTGCTCCTTCTCCTGAGTACTCGGGGGACTCTGCGATTGCTAGATTTTAAATTTTTTATTGTTTTGTTAGCTTAACCTGCAGTTGACCCATACAGATTTCATTCAGAGTGATGCCACTTAGTAGTAATGCGTTTTCTGACACCCTGTAGAAATTATGCTGCCAGCGTCCTGGTCTGGACCATCAGCCCGGGCAGAGCTTCTGGCGGGCTCATCCCCTGCCGGGGAGCCTTATACAAGGCTGCTCTTTTATTATTTAGTACCTTGCTTATGGCATTGCGCTTCAACTCTGGAACTTTTCAGGTCCACTTCCCAGGGGTTCAAGGGCAGTTATTAACCCCTGCAAGGCCAGAAATCTCCAAGAAGCCAAAACCCTATAGGTGCGCATGGGCATGGCTGGTGTGTACGGGGCATTGGCTTACTGCTTGACAACTTTAAAAGAATTTAGATACCATCTTCTGTAACTCCCTCAAAGACACCTATGGGAGTCCCAGCGTGAGGCGAGACCCCAAAGGGTCAGCTGTCACCACCCCATATATCCCTTTGCATTTTCCTAGGCGTGGGCATAGCCCACTAAAGGCAAAGCTTGCTTTAGCCTTGACATGACCAGGATTTCACTCCTAATGTCTAATGCTGTCACATATTTAGAGTCCTACGTTGCCTCCAGAAAGAGGTATGTAGTCCAGTTATTTCTAGTGCTTGCCAATATATGGTACTGGTTTCTTCAAGTGGACCTTGTAACAATGTCAAAGCAAAGTATGTCTGTTATAACATAAAAAAAAGCTAACAAAACAGGCTCATTACTGATTGCTGCTGATATTCACCGCTCAATGCCTTCTTGCAAACATGATCCTTTAGGAAATCAGTTTTAATTAAAAAAAAACAAAACCACAACAAGTCAAAATTAATGTTTCTGCTGTGCCTCAGCCTTTGGAACAACTGAAGGAATGCAGAATTCAGGTTTTCTTCTAGAATATGTAAGAAATGAGAATATTTTGTCTCATGAAGTAGAAGTTATGAGAAACAACCAAATTCATTAACGATTTATTTCGAACTTGAACTGCAGCTCAGGAAAGCATCAAGCAAGAGAATAATAACACCAAGAAAAGCTTGGTGATGAACAAGCAGGGTTCTTGTGGTGGCATGGGCTTCCCTGCGGCTGTGTGCAGGTGTGTGGGGAAGGGGAATCCAGTGGGTAAGCACTTGTGTTTCGGAAGGATTTTGTGAAGCTGTCCTGTGCCTCTTACTTGCTTTTCCCATTCTCCTTGTAAGCAGTGAGACAGCTGTCATGAGAAATGCATTGCAAAGAACAGGAAAGGAAAAGCCAGCACTGGTGAGTACTGGTAAAGGCTCCCTAGAGCTGCTGGCACAAGCCCTGTGCTTTGGAAGAAGACATCCTATGGGTCCCCCAGGCAGATTGTCCAGGTGGACTTTGTTATGAAGGCAAGGGGTTGCTGGAGTTAGCACAGCAAGGGTCCTGTAAGGTCGAATGGGGAGTCAAGGGCTGTGCATGGTGCATCACCTATAAGAAGGCCCTGCTCACGCACAAGGGCTCTTCCTACAGGCTAATCCTGAAAGAAAAAGGCTTAGAAATTTTAAAATAGAGCTGAGTGACTGTCTCAAAACCAAACACAGTCAAAAATGCTTGAATAAAAAACCATCCCTACCCTGTTTCCCTTGTATCTTTTGGCCCCATCTGTGCAATGGAGAAATGTTTCTTTTGTACCCAAATGATCTGGATGCAGATGGAAGCTACCTATAGTCCCGGTGCGGCCATACTTTGGGAGCTTTGAATTTTACTTGTTTTTCACACCATGGCTTAAACTCTCTCCTAGGGTAGGCACTACCTGCCAGGTGGTTGCGGCAAACCACTCTTCAAAGCACATAGGGCTGATCCAGCCTTCATCTCTGCAGCTGCTCCATCTGCCCTTCTCAGTGCAATGGGAAGCTAAAGATGTAAATGGTATGGCACCAGCATGAATTTTGTCTTAAATAGAGCTGTAACTCCCTTAGCTTTGCAATTGTGGACTGTGAGTCAAAATAAAATGTGGCAAATCGCTATGCAAATGAGGAAGGGAAAAAGCATTATTTCTTAAGTGCTGGATCTTGCAAATGGATGTCTGCGGGCTGACAGAGCCCTGCCCTCTGGTAGAGCTCTGAATAGCTCTGCAAAAGCAGGACAGGGCATCTCTGTGTATCAGCTTGCAGGATTAGGACTGGTGTATTAAGGGGAGAAAAAAGTGTAGAGCCATCATTTGTCTTAGAGAAAGTTACAGTTTGGAAAGGTTTTTCTGTAGACAGGTTATCACTGCTTCAGAACTAAGTACCCACATGAAGACACAAAATGATTGCAGTTCCTTTGTTAAAGGGATATTAACTTTTAGTGGATGTGAATTTAATCTAACCTATCTATTCGCATTAGACAGATCATGCATTATCACTGATGATTACTGGAATTCTGCTTAAGCATTTGAAATTCAGACAGGATGCTATGAAAGTAAAATTGAGTAGGAAATGACCGCAGACAAGTGTGAAGCTAACTGTCTTTGTGAAGAAGGGAAAAAAAAAACAACA
>VZTV01029913.1:14651-41790 GCA_013400875.1 Anhinga rufa
GTCAGACACACAGTGTGAATTTGGGGTTGTCCTGTGCAGGTACAGGAGTCGGACTTGATGATTCTTGTGGGTCCCTCCCAACTCAGGACAATCTATGATTCTATGATTCTAAGAGGTAACAGACATGCTTTCATCTGCAGCACTATTAAGTGAAGTCAAGTCAAACCATATTTTTCTGGCAGGAGCCTTTGTAACAAAGAAGTATGTTTCAGAACTACTTTTAGGTTAGATACAATCCACTTTTTCAACACATATTTCCACTGTACACTAATGTTTCTATGGAGAACAGAGACAGACAGTCTTGAACGGTGCAGAATAAGACTGGAAAAAACTGAAAGGACTGCAGTATGTAGTCATACCAATAAAAAACATCATCTTGATAACATCATTTTGGATTTTCATGGGTTGGTTGGCTCAGAGTCAATCAACATAGCCATTGCATTTTAATCCTTTTTAATAAAAAGATGTCTGCATTAAATATACCAAACTCCACACACAACCCCCTTGAGAATGATGGTACTAGCAAAGCACTATACATATTGCCTTGTGAATGCTACTTTTACCCACCATTTTCCAACACTTTAACTACTGGCAACAGCTCTGTTCTATTTAAAAAAAAAATTCAAATAACTGAATCTCCTTGCAAAGGATCCATCTGACAAACATTGTGGGAGTAATCTGTTCTTTAACAGACATTAATACACCATTATTAAGACTTGGCTTTCTGTTTTTCAGTTTTTGAGGCTTTTAGTGGTTTGGGGGATAGCTTGGTGCTCAACAACTTCAAAACATAATTTCTGCTCTACAGTATCTCCAAAACTGCATCAGCTTAAACAGTCACAATGATGGGGTGTGACCTTTTCCTATACCTTTCAATGCAGACATGTACACTTTGCAGCCTATCTCCCTAGAAACCCATCCTCTCCATTTCTTCACAAATGAAGACAAACTTTTTCCATGACCAATGGAAACTAACAATGAAATCAAGAGCAGGAAAAAATATTTTATCAGCAGAAAGCAAAGATGGGTGTTTCCCCACCCACACTGTACACAGTTATGGCAAGGTATACAAACAGCTCTGTCCCCACCCATGTGTTCACTACTACCACTCATTTGTCTGGACAAAAATGTATGCTTTCAGCTTTCTAGTATCTCTTCTCCTGCAGAAAACTGGGAAGCCCCAAAGTCAGAAACAAATTCAGGGAAGATGCTCATTTTCCTCCTGTTGAGCTCTGGAATATCTTCTGAGAAGACATTTTGTTCATAAGAATTAGATAGTCTTTATTTGCTTGAAAGACTGTGGTTTCTTAATAATATAATCATAGCAATTGGAAAAAATAAATAAAAGTTAATACACTGTCTTTAAAAAAAAAATAAATAATCTTAAACTACTTCAAGGACATGTCTGTAGTTTACTACTCATTGCTGCACTGATGACCCCAAAAGGTCAGGCAAGTCATTTGGGTATCTTGCAGTAACGGTAAGTTGAGTCTAAATCCAAGTGCACCTCCTTGCAAAGTATGCTCAATAAGCATCAATGCAGCTACCACTGCCTTATGGTCTACTGTACAATGAAGCCATACCCTTAATGTTTAGGGAACTGATCTTTTTTATATTTTTTCCAACAATATTATCTCACCAAAGCATTATAAAATGCACTGAACGTATGTGGCATAGTAGTGTTGCATTGTACTTATTTGTCCGTGGTTTTAGGAAGCTGCTGTGGAATGTACAATTAGAACAGCACATATATATCTGTACATACAGACCTGGAATTGCAGAAGCTGTCACAGCAACTCCACAGATGCAACAGCAAGCCACAGGGCAAAACCAGTTTTTACTAACTGTATCACACAGTAACAGAGAAAAAAAAGAGAAGTCCTGGCATACCATCACCAGAGTTTCACCACTCCTCATGCACATGAGGGAAAGGCACAGTAATAGACTGCTCAAAAATACCATTAAATTGCAATAGTTTAGGATCCAACTCTGCAGTCCATAGCGCCATAGGTAGTCTCAGTCACTTCAGAGACACTCTTCATGTATGCAAAAACTGTTGACTCAAGTAATGGTTTGAGGGCTGAGCCACTCCAGCAGCCAGCCACATCACTGACAGTACTTTACTGCTGTCACTGTACAAGAACTACCCATTTTCTGCTAGGGATTTACCCTCCTGGCCAGCCACAGTACAAAGGCAATGGTGCACACCCAGGCCATACTCCGGAGAGAACTAAATAAATCCCTTGATGAGGTGACTACAGGAGCAGGAAAACCAGCTGCAAACTGAGGAACAGTGTGCCAGGGTTCCAGTCCTGTGCTGTATGGAAATGAGACAGACAGCATCACATGGCCGTGGCACCCCAGAACATATCACCACCTCAAATCATAGAATCATAGCATCATTAAAGTTGGAAAAGACCTCTAGGATCATCAAGTCCAACCGTCAACCCAACACCACCATGCCTCCTAAACCATGCCCTGAAGTGCCAGGTCTACACGTGCTTTGAACACCTCCAGGGATGGTGACTCCACCACCTCTCTGGGCAGCCTGTTCCAGTACCTGACCACTCTTTCAGTAAAGAAATTCTTCCTAATAGCCAATCTAAACCTTCCCTGATGAGCTTGCGGCCATTTCGTCTTGTCCTATCACTTGTTACTTGGGAGAAGAGACCAACACCCACCTCACTACAGCCTCCTTTCAGGCAGTTGTAGAGAGCAATAAGGTCTCCCCTCAGCCTCCTCTTCTCCAGGCTAACCAACCCCAGCTTCCTCAACCTCTCCTCATAAGACCTGCTCTCCAGACCCTTCACCAGCTTCATTGCCCTTCTCTGGACAAACTTTAGCATGTGGTCCTACTTATATCAGCACAAGGTAAGACAGCAGGTACTAGACATTATGAGGCATACAGAATTGGCATTCAGATTAAAAGAATTTAAGAGCACAGAGTCAAATATTCCCCAGTAATTATACATCCTCAAGGGTGGAAAGGATTATCTTCTGGATTTAAAAGAATTGCAGAATCAAATTCACAAGTTTTGTTAACAAAATTTTTTATCCCCTGTTTACTGCAAAAACAAAAGAGGTAAACAGAATGAGTTAAGATATTTACCTGTTATGAATAGGTCCTCTGAACTTTGGGTCAAATTTCCTTGGTTCACCTGCATTTAAAATAAAACAGTATAAAAATACGTCCTTATTTAAAGTAAAATCTATAAAGAGGGGGTGTTAACAGCAGTCTTTGAAGAACGCCTTCCATATATTCATATCTAATCAGTTCTGTTAAAATCATTTCATGCAGGCAATATCAGTAATTCACCAATACAATTACCTAGTTTTTGTAGGTGATATCAAAGCTTTTTTCTTCTAGCTTAAAAAATGTGAGGGCCTCACATTTACCACATGATAAATTACCTTTAATGCACATTCTATCACTACACTTAGGCAGTGTTCACAGTAGAAGTTGCTGATATTTGAGAGACAAGGATTACATCTCACAGTCACATGCTAAGTATGTTTGGCAGCAAGTGAATGAACCTACTCTCTGCAGCTACAGGCTAAACCCTTCTGATTTTTCTCTAAAAGTTTGGATTCATGTCTGCACTTAATGTTATACTTATAGCCTTGCAGTCATTCTTACTTCCCACTGCTTTGGTTGCAGAACTTTATTGACATAGTGTTGCAGGTTTCCCTTTTTCCATTGGGCTTATCAGATGACAAAGCATGTCTGGAGACTGCAGAAATTCAGGGCTGACCTTGCTCTACACTACCCTGTACAGGTAGTGTAACTGCACTAGCCTCTCCAAAGCCAGAGATGAGGTGCAGTGCCACAAAGCAGGCAGAAGAGCACATGTTTCAAATATCTTCTCTAACTCTCAAGTGGATGCACCCACCACATATCCCAGTGTAGGAAGCAGAGCAGGTTTTAAAGTTAAAGTTGGTTATGCATACATCCCTGAACATGATTGTTGCTTTATATGAATTTCAGAACAATTAGACGGTCAAGTCAGGTCCTTCCTAGAAACAGGCGGTAACATCTGGCCAGAGTTTACAGATGGAAGGAGTCCAATGTGATACATCTTTTTCACACGGCTATCCAGGTTAGCATGGTCCCAATCAGTTCACTCTACACATAAGCAGATTATGTTAAGAAACTACCAAATACTAACCCACCAATCTGTGCTTCAAATATAGAGTTGAATAAGATTAATTACAGTATGATTTTACTTGGGAAAGAGTTAACAAAAATTTATAACTGAATTTAAATTTTCAAGTTTCAAGCTACTGTATGAAGAGAAAGAAGCAGTCCTTCATTCAACAGACTGGGATTTGGATTTTTCCTTTTGAAGCTAGCTACTCAGCTTTATGTGATTTTTTTTTTTAAGTTCAGTAATTATGGAGATTTACTGAACCAAAATCTGTGCAATGAAAAATTACTTCTTCATTCAAATGCCAATGCTAAATTACAAATTACAAATTACTGTTTCAGAGTGCTTTCTCACTGCCTTCTTAAGGATCTCCTCTTCTGAATATACCTGGTATTAACAGGTGTTACCAGCCTAAGCTTTCCCCCGCCCACAGAAAAAAATACTTATTTTCTTCAATTAGAGAAGAATTCAGCAACTTCTCAAAAGCAGAATTTACTAATTAACTAAATGCCAGACTTTGTTCTTGGTTTATATCAGAAAAACCTTATCAAAATACACACTGACCAGTACAATAAACATAGCAGGTAATATAATTCTATTTGCCCTTCATCTGAGGTGTTCAGATCCACCTTACCAAGCTCCTAAAACAAATATATTTTAACACAGAAAAGCCTGGGAAAGCTAAAACTTTGGAGGGGTGATGTGCAACAGCAATGCTGGGGAGCGGAAGATGTAAGTTATGCTTTTAGACAAGTAATATGGGAATCCACCATGGTCCGGAAAGCAAGTGTACACAATACCTAATGCTGGGCCAAAACCTGTATTTTGAAGAACCTTTTTGTACAGCAATTTCTACAAAATAAGTATTTCTACAAAATAATTTATCTCCAGAACAATTCAGAGTCTGTAACATTACTCCCTATTGGCAAGTTCTGGCTGTAAGGCATACTGAAGAGAGCCTTTTTTCATTGCTCATACACCACCCAAATTTAGCATGTAAGAACAGCCATACCAGATCACAAAGAAGATCCACTGAACCCATACCCTGTATCTAACAAGGGGCCACGGTTAACACCTGAGGAGAAATGCAAAATCAAGGCAAACATAGTGGTATTTCCCTAAAATTGAGATTACAGAGATTTGCAACTGCACTTCTCTGAACCAAAGGTAGTGACTTTGTATTTAATAGTTGTGGGTGAATTTCTTTCTCATTCATTTCATAAATCTCTATTTAACTTGCATACACTTTAACAATCTGCAATGCCCTACATCATGGAGTACTACAGGTTAATGAAACATTGAAGTACTACCTCCTTTTATCTGCTTTAACCTTGCCATCAGTCAGGTCATACCTGCATGGCAGCATGGCATGCTACTATTTTACAATTTATTATATTCCTCTTTATTTGTCTATCTTCAGGAGTCCTAGTCTGTCCAATTGTTTCTTGTACATATTGGTCATGATTATATACCTTTTCTGTACCTTTTTCAGTGCTACTATATATCACTGGAAAAGGAAGGGCCAGAACTGCACAGGCTATTTACCACAAATACTGGCTGTGATTTATACAACTACAGAATCACAGAATGGCAGGGGTTGGAAGGGACCTCTGGAGATCATCTCATCCAATCTCCCTGCGTGAGCAGGCACACCTAGAGCAGGGGGCACAGGACCGCGTCCAGGCGGGGTGTGAATGGCTCCAGGGAAGGAGACTCCACAGCCTCTCTGGGCAGCCTGGGCCACTGCTCTGGCACCCCCACAGCAAAGGAGTTTTTTTTCTCATATTTAAATGGAACCGCCTGTGTTTCAACTTGTGCCCGTTGCCCCTTGTCCTGTCATCGGGCACCACTGAAAAGAGTCCAGTCCCATCCTCCTGACACACACCCTTCACATATTTATAGGTATTGATAAGAGTCCCCCTCAGCCTTCTCTTCTCCAGGGTGAACAAACCCAGGTCTCTCAGCCTTTCCTCATAAGGGAGATGCTCCAGCCCCCTGATCATCCTTGTGGCTCTGCGCTGGCCTTGCTCCAGCAGCTCCCTGTCCTTCTGGCACTGGGGGCCCAGCACTGGACACAGCACCCCAGCTGCGGCCTCCCCAGGGCAGAGCAGAGGGGCAGGATGACCTCCCTCGACCTGCTGCCCACACTCCTTTTAATGCACCCCAGGACACCGCTGCCCTTCTTGGCCCCAAGGGCACAGTGCTGGCTCAGGGTCACTGGCTGCCCACCAGCACTCCCAGGGCCTTCTCAGCAGAGCCGCTTCCCAGCAGGTCAGCCCTCAGCCTGCACTGGTGCCTGGGGTTGTTCCTCCCCAGGGGCAGGACCTTGCACTTGCTTTTGTCAAATTTCATCAGGTTCTCCTCAGCACAGTTCTCCATATAAACATATAATCATATAATGACTTTTCTATTTGATCTCAGTCCCTTCCTAATAATTCTTTCTTAGTCTATTTGCTTCTGGGGGCAAACACTTTCACTGAATCATGCATTAAGACCCTGATTTCTCACTCCTGAATGTTAGTAGCTAGCTCAGTCCCACTACCTATTCTCCAAAGCTATTCAATATTTTCCTTAACAATTTGAACAATGAAGTAGAATGAACACTTTGAAACTGTGCAGGTGACAAGTGTTAAAATACCTCTGGAGACAGAATCAAAGGGATTTTGATAAACAATCTAACAATGCAAAGTGATTTTCATAAAGTGACAAAAGTTATGAAGACAAACTCCATTCACAAATCCATACAGAATAATTGTTTTCAACACCACTGATGAGAAGAACCCTAAAGGATTACAGCAGACTACAGAGAATGAGTCAGTAAAGCGATATCTTTGAAAAAAAACAACACAACTCATTCAAGAAGTGTGAGCATGACTGGTGAAGTCACTATTCCTTGTGCTTGGGAAATTTAAGGCCTCAGCTGAAAAAATGCTTCTAGATCATGGCACTAGAATTTCAGAAGACACAGACAAACTGGAGAGAGTAGAAGGACTGATTAAAAAGAAGATAGTAAGAGGTTTACGAAAAGCAGTAAACAAATGCAAACTTCAATGACTGTGATTAAGGGAAGGAGCACAAAACAAATACTGTATAAAAACAACAGTGATCAGTTGTTCTCGGCTTCCTCTATAAGAGAGAGAAGATAACTTCATTTACAGTAAAGATGGTTTAGATTATGCATTAGGAATCCTTTCAGAACACATGGGCAGTTACACACTGGAACAGGTTTTCCAAGCATACTTCTGAATTTTCCTCACCCTAAGCTTTTAAGAATGGATTAGACAAATACCTGTTGGGAAAAGAATGGGAAAACGTACCATGTCTCGGCACAGAGACAGCCAAATGGATCTCCTGAAGTCCATCTAGCCCCACATTGCTGTAAATATCTGGTTACAGCCAGCTAAGTCCTAGCATGCCCCAAATGTACTTTAATGTGCTTGCTTGTTTTCATCTTTTCTCACGTTATGCATTGTTTACTTTCCAGATAGAAAGGAGTAATTTCTGATCTCCTTGATATGGCAACAAGCCAGATTTTCAAAAACATAATAGACTTTCAGCAGGGAAGCCACACACTTCTATTTTGCTTATAGATTTTTCTCCAGTCAGTCTGTGTTGTACTGAGAAAGCTTGCTGACAGGGGCAATCTCCTGAGTTTCCAGAATGTTTCCATTAAGCAGAATGGTTTTATAATGTAACCAGTTGGGGAAGACATAATGTGTTTCCAGTGTCCTCCGTTCCATAAGATCATTATTAACAGAGTGTCCGTCACTGTAAATAGCTCAAGCTTTGCTATTTATGTCATACCTGCGTGCTTCTGAAATGGAACACAGAAAATGCGTGTCAAAAGATACATGTATTTATGGAGCATATTCAGGTGTAGCAGGTGAGCTCCACAGTACTGCTACAATGAAAACTAATATCCACTAATAGGCAAGAAAATAAACAAAGCACTCCAGAAAATGAGTTCTGATTCAAATGGAGTCTCGTCTCCATCAGGCAAGCAGAGGGATGCTGTAAGATAGTCATAGTCATTAACTGCAGTAAAATTATTGCAGTACTGCAAACTTCTTCCAAGCACTGTTCTTTACTGCCAGCAGTCAGTATGCATATCATCGCACGGTGCAGTGCAACACTGCTCAAACCATCTTCCTCTGTCACTTAGCTCTTGATATAAATCCATTACAGAATATGGCAGTTTACATAGGAAAAGGCAACTATATTCTAAGTTAAAAACACACTAATTCACTGACAGAAGTAGTCTGTAGCATCATTGGGATATTCCTTACCAAAAGATATGACACGGCAATGGTAATCATAGTTTCACAGAACAACAGAAAGCAGAGAAAATGTTGTTTGTTTCATTCCCATTTTTCCAAATTAGATATCAAATTCCCTACTTAATTACTACCATTCTTTAAAAATTGAGAAGGTTCTTTGGAGGTGAGGTGGGAATTATTTATGTTTTTAGTATTCACATAGCTCCTGGTAAAGCAAACTACTTCCTTAGCTATAAAAGCCCAAATATATTCAGAAATCAAATTCCAAGCTTTAGGAGTTAGGTAGGCATAAGGAAGAAAGTGGTGGTGTGGGATAACAACAGTCATTTTTTCACTAGGATTAAAAACTGAGATGATATTCACTCTTTGCAGATGAGACAAATCTATTTCACAGGCTGCTTTATAATAGGAAACTATTGTATGTTGAATTATAATATCATTACAAGAAATATTTCACAAGGTATTTCATTTACCAATTCTGACTCCAAACAGCATATGAATTTAATTGTTGCACTTTATTACTGTAATAACTTTAAAAACAAAATCTAGATTACTTATCTAAAATAAAAATTGACTATATATATAGTTTAGCTTTGATCTACAATTTAAATAAACTTGCAAACGTCATGCTGGAAAAAATTTAGGATATTGTCGGTAATTGAAGAAGTTACAGAAAACCATTCAGGGCTGGATCCAAGCCTCTTAAAGTCAACTGAAATAACCCACTTGAAATAAATGAGGTTTAGATCAGGTGCTTATGAATTGTCATAAGAAAGCAGGTAAATTACCGTGTTTTCCATAGTAGTTTTCTTCACCTCTATCCATGTTACTGTACCTGGATCACTTTAGCAAGCTGCACGAGATATTAACTGTGGACTCCTGTGTTGCTAGCACACTTTCCCCAGCAAGCACAGATACACAAAAATACTGTTTAAACAGATTTTAAAATAAAGCTGAGTGTCACGGACTTCTCCAATCAGAATGGAAATTCGCAAAGTAGGCAGGCCTTTCTGTGAAAAGAAAGATATCACACAGTGCCTTGCCCACCTACTCCAAGCCAGCCTGATAGTATGAACGAAGAGGATTGACTCTTGTCAGCTTGTATTAACCTACAAAGTATAAGCAGAAAGGGAAATGTCTGCACCTGAATACCATTTGTAAAATAATCTTATGGAAGTCAATACAACCGAAAAAATTACTGATGACTTCCTAACTGAGGATAAGGTATCACAGCCGGTAATTATTGTGCTTTTGTAGCCTGTGCTACTGTGAGAGAAAATAGTCTTTACATGTCACAGCCGGCCAAATCTTTCTTCCTCTATACACGTGACTAGCTGCCCCAAAGTACAAGTCATGCAAGTAGGAAAAAAAAGATTTACTCTGACACGTTTAAGTCTAAAATGTAAACTGTCTACTGTATATAAAATTTTCATTCTTGCCAAGTGGAACATTTATCTGTAGACATATTCATAATTTGCTAAATTATTTTCTTATTAGAAAAAATGTACATTTTGTATTACTGCATAGCACAAAAGTGCAGAACAGAAGAGTTAGTGCGAGAAAGTCTTAGCGTTGTTAGTTTAGATACTCTAATGCCTATATAGTGAAAGGAAGTACAAGGCACTGTAGTTAGTGTGTAAATCTGAAAGCCTGAAGCCATTTAAAAAAGAAAGAAAAGCTAGCAACCTCTCCTTTTAGCCACAAAGGAACAGTGCCCCAGCGTGGTGATCCTGACCAGTATGAAATTTCCATTCTCTGTGGAATATGATTAAAACACCAAGTGCAGAATTCTGTAATGAGAAACACATACACTTGCATATGCATTCCTAAAACAATTTTACAGGCAGGGCTGAACTACATGCAGGAACAACAAAAATAATGTTTTTAAGTCAACCCTGTCACTGTGTAGTGCAATGACAAAGAAGAATGATCTCGTATTATAGTTCACAAATGACGCCTGTGATATGAAGTCATAGCCCAATTTGTTATTACAGAACTTAACAGCAATGTTCTAATGTTTACCAAATGAGATATTTAGTATAACCAGTATCAGTAAATGAAGGTGAAAATAATATGATGAGGATGTAGATTGATCTTTTGTAAAATATTAACCATCGACTGAACTCTCATACTTAACTACCTCCCAACACTTCCTGATATCCTTAAGCAAATACGAAAAAATAAAAAAGAAAAAAAAAAAGCAGAGAAGCCAAGTGATTATGATTCTACTGTGCTCCTACTCAAGTTTGCACCTCTGTCAAAGGCTGCTTCAATAAATCTCATTATAGTACAGTAACAGAAGGCTCTGAACAGACAGTGCTAAACACAGATGTACACTAACTAACGTGGCATTTGGCCAGCAATATATTACCCAACTCTAATAAAATGCCGTTTCTACTTTAATAACTATTAGTTTCTTCAGGTTTCTTCCTTGGTGTTTGGTCAACAATTACATGTGCCTGCGGCTAGAATAGACGTGGCTTTTTAAGAAAGTAGAATTGCTATTAGAAAGGCGTTTGAGTGGTATGTGTATGTGCTGCTTCCCTCTACTGGAGCAAATAGGTATGTTCAAGTAATTAAAAGTATTCCTATAATATGCCTCAGCAATAGTAATGCCTCCTTTAGGGCAAGTGTACACAATCTGCTAATTCAATGCTCAAAGATACAAGTGCACAAGCCAACAAATTAGGTTGCTAATAAATGCTCAGGATGTATTAGGACTCAATGAGATTCATCCCAGTTGATGTTTCTCTAAAAAATCCTATGAAGATTTTGATGCCTCTGCCCTTCTATTCTTGGTAGGAGTAGGAAAAAACAAAGTAACACAAGTTCTTGGCACAATTCACCTAACCATTTCAGAAGCATAAACTTCCTGAACATATATGAAAGCCTAATCTTTGCAAGGTTTACAGTCTAATTTTGCAAAGAATCCAAATAAATGTTTGAGATGTACTGTTTAGTAGAAGTCAATTTAGTTTTTTTTGCAACCTTAAGCTACATTGTAAGTAACATGTAATGTTCCTTATACAGAAACAGCCTAATGATCCTAATAATATAAAATAATACATTATTACTATAGGACACAAATGTGTAGAAGCAGTCTATTAAGTCAAAAGGTTGACATTAGTATAAGAGCAGCTCTTCCAGTAAGTCTTGTACTTGGTTTACGGGCGTACAGGTTTTTTTTTTCCTCTTTGAAAGATTCAGGTATAACTTGTTTGTTATGAGATCGTACACTGGTACACACATAAATTTCAATTATAATAAAAGCACATTTATGATTCCTCTCTTGTGTAATATATCATTACTAAATGGTAGCCTTCTTTGAAATATCTTCTATCATGACAGTATGAGTCTTTCTGTTTGTTGCTCCTTCAGCCACAAAAGCTAATGAAGGGATGAATACAACTCACCCTGAATTCAATTTTTAAATCCCAAAGAAGACAAACTTTTCTGACTTTGGGTTGTGGGAGGCTTTTTTTTTTTATTTCCTATTAGACATTTATGCAGACAGATTTTTTTTTCCCTAGAAGAACAATTAAATATGTTCACCTTTTAAAAGCTGAAAAATCAGCATATAAGTCTTAGAGAATGGATGTCACGCATTGAAATGTGACTTAGCAATATCACTGCATTAAATAACTGTACTAGAGTTTTAATGTCTTGATCCTATATTAAATCACAGGCTAGATTATGTATGTCATGTTTGTTGGAAACCTTGCATGGCAAGAGATATCCCCTTAGTTGTTTCTTCATGCGCCCCCACATGCACATATGAGCTCTGGTATCTTGAGCATTACAAATTAATAAAGTAAATATCCAAAACCTAAGTAAAATGTTTGTCTTCACATTTGAAACGTTAATTTAGGGTGAACAAATTGGTAGAAGTAGAAGCTATTTGGGACAATAAAATAACTGAAGAAATGGCAACATCAGGTGATTAAAGTCAGGGCTAAGGAGGGACTCTGGGTTCTTACAGTGGAATCCACAGCTCTGTGTCACTGAGGCCATCTAACAGCAAAACAGGAATCTATTAAAACAGGATAGCAGCATCCAGCACACTGAGTCACGTGATGATTAACTTGCCAGTGGAAAAACACTGAATAAATAAGTGCATCTTCAGCTCAGTTCTCTACAGGTACTTGGGTAGCTTATTCTGGGCAAAATTCACAGCCCTGCATCCTCCCCTGGAGTTTCTATTAACAACAACAACAACAACCACCAAACAAAAACCACAACCCAGGGCATTCTTTCCTTAAAAACACAGATACCAGAAGAGATGATGGTGCCTGCCTCCCACTAAACAAATAGACTGCTCCAATTCAAGATGCAAGAGATCTAAATTCAGACCCACACTGCAGAACAGTAGGCTGGAAGACATTCCCATATGCATGAACAGAAAGGTACTCCATGTGGCTGTAACAGTTACTGTCAGAAAGAACACAATTATCTATATGTTCGGGTAGCTCATAGTGGATCAACCAAGAATCCTGACCCTACTCCAATATTTAATATGTAACATACAGCCAGACCAGTAAGTTCTTTCTTTACAATATGAAAAAAAAAATCCTTCCTTTAAATGTTTTAACGAAGAATTTCTTATTATGTTATTATACAGAAGTTAGCTGTTTTCTGCTAGACGCCAAAACTAGTCTTACCATTCCTCTTATTAGAAATTCCCAGAATGTAAAGCTTCAAAAAGATCTAAGTGGTGGCTTGGATTGCATTGCTAATAGTAATGCAAGAGGAAAGTTACTAACACCAGTTAGAAATTAAAACCATTTGCTCTATCATATGACAATTATCCAGATTTCGAAGCAAAACATTTTGCAACAGGTTTTTGATCAACTCACAAAACAGGAACTGCAGTAACAAATAGCAACCAGAAAAGGCAAACTTTTATTAATGTACAGTGCAATAAATTCTCCAATAAGCTACACACCCAAGGGAACAACTCTTTGTGGTGCTATATACTTGCTACTGCATTAGACTAGTGTGAATTCACTCCCTCTCTGGAATTTTCAGAAAGATTAAAACATGGGAAATAAAAGCTGTGGTTCAAAGCAGAACAAATGACCCTAGCTGAAATGCCCTGTCTTCTACATTCTCTAACCGCTCCCACACAATTCTTCCAATTCATTTCCATGTCCACATATTCCTTTACTCCTGTAGTTCTCCATTAGCTTTCCACTGCATTCCCTGTTTTTCTGGAAAGGCAGAAACATATGCAATGGGTGTTTTGGAATTACACTGTGATCACTGGCTGGCCACTGTGCTCAGGTTATTTGTCCATGGACAGTCACTGCTCAGAATGTTCAAGGGGCTAACTAGGGAGGCAATGGTCATGCAGGGCGCGCTCATGAACTAGGCAAAGTGTTGAAACCCAAATGACATTTGAATCCAGTACTGCCATAAAACTACTGGTACTGGCTCATGACTTGCAAAAAATTGAGGGGTGAAGAGGGAAGAGGAGGTGGCAGATGAGACAAAAGGTCACCTCATCACATAAGCATCCTTTACACAGTTGCAGGGACACAAATCTTCACATGCAAGTCACAGTTTTCCATTCACTTTCAGCCTGAGTTTCAAAAATGACTGCCACTGACTACAGTGGAGCTGAGGGCATTCAGCACTGCTCACAAACCAAGTATCACCTCCACAAGTCTTACTGAAGGAGACAATAAAAGAAGAGGGGGGGAGAACACAACACAGTGAAAGACAAGGGTTTAAGGATGTTTCAAGAAGACCAAAGTACTATGTACTTCTGTGCCAGTTTTACCCATCATACAGACTCCTTTGCTTCCCAAGCAGTCCAGGCCATAGCACTACATATGTACATACCATCAAGAGAATTGCCCGGGAATCCTGACATCAGTGACAGTCCAATGGAGAAGGCTGACTTTTTTTTTTCCACCGTGGTAAGAAAACCAAGCACTAAATTAGGCTCTAAGAATCCAAAACTTTAAAATTAATGCTATTGCATTACCCTCATTAGTCATGTATCTGAAGAAGCATGACGTTCTCCATGTCATAGCCACAAGACAAAGTGAATGACAACACATCACACACCCAGCTGACCATGAGTTTGTTCAAGAATTGTGCAATGTTTTTTCCTGAGGTGGTGCCTGAACATGTTGTCCATGTTCATTTAAGATTAGACAAATCTGCTTGACCAGTATGATATGATCAAATTTCAAAGGTCCACACCTAACATTCTTCTGATACCAGGAATAACATAGGCTAGTAGGCAGATTTTGAAATATATGCGTTGTCAAACTACCCACAGAAAGGTGACAGAAAATGTATACAGTTAATATACTACAACTTAATTGATCATTAAGCTGCAATTCTGCCATGCGATCAAGAATACTGCTGGTTAGCGGAGATTTTACATTTCTCTAAACATCAAACAATAACTTTGCCATCAGTTTGGATCACCTACACAGCTTCATTAAGGCTTCCATTTCCATGTGTTTATTCGGTGTTCCCCCAGGTTCTTCAGAGATGAAATAACGTCTGTTCTTTTTTCTCCCAGCTTCCATTTCTTATTCTTGTTTTGGGACTATTGCAGCCACAAGTTCCGTGAAATTTCCAAACAAAGATACAGCTACCAAGATGTTTCCGAAATGGAGCAAAGTGTATGGGAAGAGTACTTCTCTGCAACCTCAACTATGCTGTGATTCTATGAGACATTTTGTCAGTGAGATTGGGCCCAAGAACACTGGGTGAATTCTAGAGAAAAGCAACCTGTTATCATACAGTTATGTTTGATGTAACTGTTTTGTTAAATACCTCCTTTTCCCAACATTTTTACTTATTAATCCAGCTAGGAAGGGTGCTTGGTCTTGAAACATACTCATGCTTTAGAATAAAAAGCATCTAAAATATAGTCTTTGATGACGCTTTAACAAAAAAAAAAAGTGATGTTTTGAAATAAGAATCATACGCTTGCTACCCAGGATAAGAAAATGCCAGAGGTCTATGTTTTTAGGCTGCTTTACTCCAGTCGACCTAGGATGACAGACGCTAGCCACTGATTTTTTTCTCCTAGCTAGGTCTCTAGCCCCAAATGCGTTATACCATTACATATCATTGCAGCCTTTTCTAGTTTATCTTATGCTGCAAAATGCTGCATGTAAATACCATACTATCTGAAACCTTTTCTATAAATCATTTAAATAACATCAAAATAACTCTTTCATAACCTCAGAAGGAAGGTATTATGTATCAGCATTTACCATTAGTAATTAAACCATTGCACTGTTTTTAGTGGGAAAGGAAGTACAATTATACACATTTTTCATATACAAAAATGTCAGGTGGAGGAAATAAAAGCCGATTATTCTGGACTTTGTGTACGTCATCTATTTGCCACTATCTTATTTGTACAAATGCATTCAGTAACTTTGCAAGCAAGGGGACAGTCAGACCCACAACCTTCTGAATAAACCAGTGTCAAATTCACAAAAGCTGTCTTGAAACTGCAGTAATCAGAGCCTTAACAGCAATGCAGTTTTGAAGATCTGTCCTCCTCTGTATACCAGGCCTTTTCTAATGGCTGCTGATTTAAATGAAGAATGGCCAATGGTTGCCTGGTTTTGGTTAGCTGAATTTGTCTAGTGACCTAACATTCTCTGTGAAAATTAGACATCAAAAATCCTAATGTAACATGTTGCTAAAATGTCCAACATAGAATATACACAGCTACCATGTCTCATGTTGTTCCATAATTCCAAATATAGCTAACGTTTAATTTTTCAGTCATGATTACTTATCCAGTTCTCAAAAGGCAAAACAGTAAGATAAAGTTCTATCCTTTCTTCTTTTTTTCCTCCTTTTTTTTTGTTAACATTTTAAAATGCAGCTTGTTTCTCAGAAACATTTCAGACATCCAAATTTTCTAGACAGTTACCTCAGTTTTATCTCCCCTTTTTGGCTCTTCATGTCTTGGAGACTCAGTTCCTGGTGTGTACTACCCTGTTCCTGACATACTACACATGTACTACTCTTCCATTTCAGCAGCCCTCTGGCAGCGTGCCTGTTGAGCACGTTCAGCAAGTGATTAGTTCACTTTTAAAACTAGGAACCCACTTTTAGGAGGAACTGTGTTCCTGCAGGTGAACATAGGAATTTGAAAATAATCTTCTGTTATTTTGGACAACAACAACAAAACCTCCATCACTATTACTACAAACTAAATGAGCCTGATACTGCAATCAAAGGGAAGACATAAAATAAGCAATAACCTTCAGCTCTAGAACAAGTTGTAATTTATTGTTAAGGTGTTAGGGGGAAATTAGACTATTAATACTCCTATACAATATATTTTTAGGACTAACAAAATTTATTCCACTAAATAATTAGCACTCTAGTAGTCTCTGACCTTTGATAATGACTATAATTTTCTGTGAGATGGAAGCTTGGTCCCATGCAATTAATTACTTCAAAATGGAGACAATTCATAGATTTTCACACATGTGCCCTGTGGAACTAAGATCAAATAGAGATTTTAAATTGGCTCTTATTGTCTGTTATTTTTTTATACTAACAAGTATCCACTAGAAAACAACTATTATAGTCTATACAGTACCTTCAAGTTACAACTTATTTACTGAAGTAAAAAAAATTTTTAGATGTAAATGGAGTACTAGGAGTAGCATTATAACTTATGTTTTCCCTTCTATTTGACTAGAAGCATTTGAATAAGAACTTTGTCGTATTGGTCAGTTCGAAACCAGAGAAATGACATGAGGGTATTTCTTGGTGTAATCTATTGACAGAAGTTGCTCTTCTCTGAATAACATTAAGAAATTACAACAATTTCTAAAAATTGCAAGCCAGACATCCTGATTCACTAAACAAACTACTGTGTCTCATTGTTTTTCAGTAGAACATACAAATATTCACCCCCACGGTCCTTTATTCTGGGGGAAAAGGGGACACAAATCTATAAAGTACTTTCTTACAAAGTAGCGCAAAGTCTTTGGAAAAATTGTCTCCAGCAATTTAATGCATGGCTTTTGGAAACTCCAGCCTTAGCCCTCCAGTCTGTGAGAATCTGGCCTGGAAACTGCACCCAGCTATGATTAGCTGTTTACAAGAGAAAACAGAAAAACATCCAGAAAATCTCACTGCATAGCTTGGGGAATTAGTAATATTTTACTCAGCCTCCTTAACAAGTCTTTGGATGTCATTATTGTATTAATTACCTTTATTGGCAAGCTGTTGCAACGTGCTTTCTGCAGTTCTCCCCACCACACCCCTGCATTTCATATCTGAAATAAAAGAATTCTTTTTCTTAAAAAGAGACTGAAAAACTGGAAGCAGAGCAAGACATTTTCTACCCTTGTCCAGGTCTATGCCTTAGGCACAGCTTTTGGACCACGCATGACTAAGAGCGGTGCAAGTGCCATGGCGCTGCAAGCACCCTCTGCCTCGCCCCCAGGCATGTCAGCCTGGCCCCAGCATGGCGAAGCGGAGGGCTGCCCTCCATTCGCTGGCTCCGGAGGGGCAGCACTGCAGAGAGGCCTCAGCCAGGGCTGGTCCCCCTTCCCAGGGGAGCCCGGCCCGAGCCACAGCCCCCGCTGCATCGCAGCCATGCCTGTGCCGGGCACCCAGCCCGGCCATGAGCCGCCCGGACAGCGAGACACGTGCTGGCCACCTGGCTGGCCTCGAGCTCGCTGGTCACCACCGGCCTGCCCCGAGATGGCGGGCTTGTTTCGCCTGCTCACCCCACCAGAGCCAGCCCTCGCCCGGACCCAGCCCTGCCTCCTTGCCGCAGACGTGCCGATGGCCCGGGCTCGCTCCTGGTCCCCAGGCCGTCCCTGCCGGCCTTGCCTGGGCGCCATGGGACAGGCCCTGGCACATGAGGCCCCTGCCCTGCCAGCCGAGCCACCGGGCTCGCTGCCCGGCTCCCCAAGGCAAACCATGCCCTGATAGCTGGATGATTACCTAAAGAGTGACTAATTAATTTTTCTCAAAGAACAACATATCAGAAATTCAAGTGTATTTACCATTAGTAAAACATTTTCTCTTTAAAGGATACCCTCCACAATGATTTGAAGGGTTGTTTTACCCAAACATTGCTGAAATACCAATAGATCATGTATGCAGAGCAGTATCCGGTAAATTATACTATATTAGTCTGGACAATTTAACATATCACAAGTGTGTTAATAGTTTAAAGCATTTCCAAAAGCTAGAAAATGTTTTATTTTCCCTTTACAAAGAGCGTTTTCTAAACCACGCACAGAGAGTTTCATGTGAAAGTCTAGCTGCACAATTGCATGACTAATTTTTGCACTTGGTTACTAGTATCTGGTATGATATTTGAATAAAAAAATAATTGGTTATGCTTTAGACTGATTACAACGTTAGGCAAACAATAGATTTGTCCAGAAAATTAGTGACTCATGTGTAAGATTTAAAAGCCTTATCATCTGACGCTTGCTAATTCACTGGCTACTCTCTGTATAGACACACACACCTTCTAGAGATATTCTTGAAAAAAAAAAAGAAAAAAGAAAGAATGATATAAAGAAAACTATTCAGATGGAGATCTGGTGACTCATTACTATTGGTGCTTTAACAGAGGTTAAAATTTATGTCTATATAACATTGTACATAAGATGCATTACTATGAATGCCTGCCTTTCTGAAAGCAGTCTATGTACAGCACACTGTCTGGTATAATGAACAAAGCACTGGCGCTCCATGGTTGGTTTTGAACCATTAGATATGCAGTTACAAGTGGAGTTTGTCAGACTATGTTAATTAGATACAGTATTTTAATAGGCAGCCACATTTTCATTTATTTTGCCTTCATTTCTGAGACTACTGCCATTTACTGTAGGATGTGCTCTGCAATCTTACCAGTGTTAACAACAGCACTGTGTATCTGGAACAGTGAATATATTCACAAAACAATAACACAGGCAGATTTAATTTAAGAATTTATTTGAGCAAGTAAATCCCTTACAGTTGCTTAGAAATGGTCAGAAGTGACCCTTTGTTCCAAGTTTTTTCTGCTTATTAATGAAAAACAGACTTCCACTATATTCTCTATTTTGTCTTCATAAAAAAATCCTCTGGTATCAAAAGCTTGAGTTTAAACAAAGCCAAATGTGTTCTTAGACAAAAGAAGGGGACTGTGACTACTGATGTCTTCTGTCTCTATAGACCCCTAAAGGCACAACATGTTATGCCAAGTTGGTCTGCATCCATTGAGCCAGGTTCTATTCCTAGGTAATAAGATTGAGAATAATTAAGTAATCCAACATTAGTTAAAGGTTTTTGTTCCTAAAAGGAACTTGTCAGCATTTCCAACATACACAATCAATGAGATATTGTTACACTGACAAAGAAAATGTCTCCATACATCTAATTATTAGGTGCTACAATAAAAAAATATTATTTGAATGGTGATCTGAAAATTGTTTGAATTATTTTGAAGGTAAGAGGATTAAGTCTGAAAAACTTCACATTAGCTAGATATCTGAAAAAACTACTATATGGTGACTCTTTAATGTGTACACAGGCTAACTTGCAGTGATATTCTGCAGACATGCATCCCTGATCCTCTATACAGAGCAATGTGCATTATGAGAAAAGTCTTTCTATGAAACAACCTGTTCCCGCAGAAGCAGGTGTCAAGTTACTTTCTAAAGCACAAAGAGCTGGCTCAGATTCCCCCCTCCATTTCAGTGGCAAAATACATGATGTGCCTAATGTATAAGATTCAGTTTATTATAACTGATTTGCAGGTTTCCCAGTTTGTGATGCAATTAGGAGCACATTCTCTATTGCTGTTGGTATATCAATTTAGAATCAAAACAGCTGAAGAATATAATCCTGGATGTAAATTCACGGACACAATGGCATAAATAACAGTTTTAAATACTCTGTCTTGACTGAAATGAATATAGGAGTAAAACCCATATATAAGAATCGTTAGATATGGATCAGCCATAAGGTATGTGGAATTTGTGAAGAGGTGATTACAAAAGATAAAACCTGTAGGAACATTGTTACAATGCATTCTACAGCCTAAACAACATGCTATTCAAAAGAAAGGCTATTCAATGCTAACCCAGCCCAATGTCTGCTTCAGTTACAGGAATGCTAGCATGGGGTCCCTTCTTAAGAAGAGAATGTTCAGGATCCAAAAGCTGGGCAGTTTGTCAAATGTAAAATGCTGGTTCAGGTTCTCCCTGTTACCTAAGAGGCAAGAGGTACTCTTACAGGCTTTGTAGCAACTCCAGACTACTACTCACACTTTATACACAGATGACATGAAAAGTGTATTCCAGCTCTTGGGGAGAAGGAAAAAAAAAGAAAAAAAATCACAGCCCACTGTGGACGTGAATATTTAATGTGAATGTTTAACACATGAATATTTAACAGACTGACAAGTAACTTGTGTAGAAGAAACATCTCAAAGACAAATCAAAACCAGACCAAAGTAGGAGGTAAATATGATTTGGGGAGATGCTCAGAATACATATTAATGTTAGTAACACTCAGAAAGTGTTTTAAGAGAGCTGCAAAAACATAAGAGAAGATGGAAGCCATAAAAATAAGGATTTGTTTTACTCTGCTGAAAGATCAGAAAATTCCTTCCCAGCCTCAGAAGTGAAATGTGTCTCACCTCCTTACAGAAACTTACAGAGAAAAGAGCATTTTACAGTCCCAGGCTCAGCTCTATGCACTGCAGATGTCCCTTAACATTTTAAGAACAACAGTAAGCAATAAAATCATAATGGATATATAAAAACTTGCAGACTGGAACTTCTGGTACTATTTTCTGAGCTTAAAATGCTTAATATTAGGCCCAGATGCCTAAAAGCTAGTCTCTAGTTTAATCTCCAATGTATTCCTATAAATTGGTATTTTATATTTGGTAAACATTAATAATTGCGTAGATTATAACTGGAAACTAGAGTCCCTGCTCTTATAAAAGACTATCAGGACAAAGTTGTAATATCCTGTGAAAACTGTGAAATCCTAGTAATTAGAAGCAAAGTAAATCCTGAAAATTGAGCCTTCAGCATTGCATTTTTGTTGCTGAGTCCACTGCAATGCTTTTTTCTATTAGAGGTATCTGGTGCTGAAAAATATAGTCAAGAAATATTATAATAATAATAAACAATAACTATTATTATTTCTGTTGTTCTGTTGTTATATGTCCCAGTAAAAACTGTATTTAAAGTGGCACACATCAACACCCAGGTTACTTACACTTTTCTCTGCCACGGATGAAGTCAGTTGCTAGTACACTGATACCAAAAAGATGTACTGAAGTACAGTCTGTCTTTGATTCTTGCCAAATGCTACAAAGCACGTAAGCCTAACATTGAGCCATGAAGGTGCTGCTAACATCTTTTGCTACATCAAGGTTTATAGCAGTAAGACAAGTTTCTGTGCCTAGTAACTCTGTTACTGGTGCCATGAAGAATTCTACTCTTTCTTTCCCATCGGTACATTGATAGAATGCGCTCAGGACACATTTACTTGCAGACAGGGCAGGTCCCAGCACTCTCTTCATGGCCTTTTAGATACCATGCTTAAATTAGAATTGAGCTTACAGAATGCATTACTCTCATATATTAATCTAACCTCTTGAGACCTTGAGGGAATTGCACACCAACATAAATTTCATGGTCTCCAGTCTGAATTTGCCTTCTACAGTGAACCACCACACCGTAGCATTCATTCTGATGAGCCTCTGGTTGATACTAACAAAAGGTATTGCAAAACTAAACTGTCAGCGTGTGAAGGGAGTATTTCACAGTGCATGCTTATACCCTACTTTTTCCTTAGCATTCTGTTAATCCACTAATCTCTTTAAAAAAGGAAAGTGAGGAGAAAGACACTAGATCTATACTAAACTATGTATAAATGTGAAATACAGTAATTTATTAGCAGTACTCACTGCTAATAAATATTCCAAATCTCTGTAGAAGCTAAAAAAATACTATAAACTAGCAATTTTGCAATTATTGCATTTTATGTACAATTTGTTTCTGTATGTGTCTGCGAGCATGCACATATATAGATTTTAAATTGTAATTGGAAGGATTTTCTTCACTGTGACTCTGAAATGCAAGATTTTAACACTCCAGGGTGACATGTGTCCATGTGTTATTGCATGATAACACTTGCACCACCTATATACTTAGCTAGCAGACTACACATTTCCTTTGTAGTTTAGCAGAAATGACTGTTCTGTTAAGACAGCAATCCCTTAGTAATAGGCAGCTCTCCATGGAATTCCTCTGGCTAAAGAATAAGCAGAACAGGTACAAGGATTCATAATTTATATTCCAGTAACCTGTAACCTCCAATGTTCCAGGCCCCGAAATCCTTCTCCTTCTGTACCATATGTCCTTCAATCCTCATTTTCCTGGTTCACATGCCCTTAAATAATCCTCCATCCTGAATATCAAATTCTTCTCCCTTCTCTTCCTAACCACATTTTTATTGTCATTCTACTGTGCCATATATGCAACAGGGCTGCCCCTGGACAGCAGGGTTTCATTCTGCTCAACCTTAGACATAAAAAAGTTTTATACCTCTAGTATTCACAGACCTCCTATTAAGCAGGCTGTAATTTAGTCTCAGCTATGGTGGTGTTCTCAAACCATTCAAATCACACTCTTTTGCTTTAGGATGCCACTTGACTGAGTTACAGTTTGAATTTGCTTTGTTGTCATTTTACTCGCAATTAATATCACCCATTTTTCCGCACATTCAAGATGATGTGGATCAAGCTAGCAAAAAAAAAAAAAAAAAAGCTGTCTTGAAGAAAACATTCAGAATCAAAGCATTAGAAAAAAATCATTATTTGCCAGAATACTGAAACTTAAAATCTTAAAAAACAATGTAACATTTTCCAAGGGATGCAGCTCCATCATCCCAATTCTAACTAGCCAGCTGTTCCACTTTGGCTAATTACCAGAAAACTGTAAAGTAAAAATAGGTTATTCAAACTGTACTGATAGTCCAGTTCCAGATTATACTCCTCAACCAATATTCTAGTCTCTACGTGTCTGAACCATGTCTGAGTTTAAAACTCTGGAGTTTCATTTTCAATCTTCTCCCTTCCGAAAATCCATAGTCGTTGTGGTATTATAGCCCACAGATCTAAAGATTTAAAAGATGTATAACTTTTAGGATGAGGTATTCCATTAATTAAACTGATCGAGAGAGATGGAAAACCAGAAAAGGTACTCAGGCATTTTATCAGGCCACTAGCAAAAGTGACTACAAGTCTATGACATTAACTGGTTTAATCTCATCAAAAACATCATGTGGAGACCTTGTTCTTCCAAGAGTTAACACAGCTTCCACTCACAGAGTTTTTTTTAAGCTTTAGATCTTACTCCTGAAAATTTCACTACTTAAAGTTAAAAATGTAATTGCTAGTTGTAGTGATCTTTACAAACTACCTCTATGTTGTAAATGAAACAACCATTATATCAGTTGAATTTCAAAGTATGAATTTCAAAGATGGCCATCAGTAACATATAGGGAAGGATATGGGAGCAAGAACAAGAGATTATATAGATTGGTAAAGAGTATATTTTCTTCAGGATATTCTGTTTCAATTTACATCAAATCTGCAAAACATCAGCGGGATAATATCATACAAAAGTATTTAAAAAGATTATCCTATAACAGTCCATTGCACATCATGAAAAGAAGAAAAACACTGCAGTATAAAACCCAATATTATTAGGGATAACATTTTTAAAAGGTCCAATTGGTTAAGTAAAAAACACCCCAAACCAAAAAAACCCAACTCATACAAAGTTTTATATGGCTTAAAGAAAAAATGTAGACCAGAAAATCTGGGCATGCTTGTCTTCCCAACAAAAGTAACAGGAGTTTGTAACTGATTTCAGCTGGATTAGGACACTTTGTAACAGATTTGCTGTAAATTCTATTACTGCTTTAAAATACAAACATGTGAAAGAATGAAAATTACAGTGTGTTTGTGCATTTTAATAACAGCTTGTTTAATGCAGAGAGCTGGTCTGAAGTCAAAAGACTACCTAAGAAGGCACATGTTGTCCAATCAAATAAAGGGACCACTGAATACTAAATTTGCTTGCTACACCTTAGAATGCATAGCACGAATTAAATATCTCAGTAAGCAGCAGCATTAGTCTAATCTCCTCTGAATTGGTGTCCTTTACACTGTACCATCCTCCATTAAAACAAACGCAGCTCTTCATGTCCCCCAAGATATTTTGCCAGTCAAGAGACGTTCTGTTTGGCAGCCTATCACAGAAAATAACCGGAAAGAGTGAAATCAGCATTCAAATAGTATTGTAAATTAGGTGAAGTAACCAGAAACTAGTTTGAAAACAGAGAGCTATTCTGTAGAAATAACCCTATGTTGGCACACAGATTAATAAAAGGACATGTCTAAGAAGAAGAAAATTACTCATTTTGATATACATTCCTTTCCTCCATACAATTCAGCATTACGAATTTGAAAGTTGCGATTCTGAAGCCAATGGTTTATTCTCTAGTTTCATTTTCAAAAGCTTTTGGGATCACCCTCATTCTAGCAGCGAAATTCTTGTTGAGTTCCATGGACAATAAGCCAAAGGCAAGTTCCTTAAGAAAGTGCAAAGACTTTAACAAATATTCAACAGCATTCCTCAGTGAAATAAAGATGGAAATTTTCAGTAAAACTTAAATCAGTTTTGTTTACATTTCTGTCTAAAGGTTGAGGAGAACATTTCCAATAATCTTCTGAAACTCTACTTCTTTTCCTCCTTCTGCTGTGATAAATGTGTATGACCTTTTAAGAATCTTGGTTTTCAACAAGATCTGGTATAACGAGAGGGAATTTTGAGAGTAGTCAGACCAGCACAGAGGCTTAATTCTGTTTTAGAAACAAGACTTCTAAAGATATAATGGAGAGGTAATGCAAAAACTTTACTAAAGCTGAGTGGCACCTGAAAGAATAGCACCAAAGTCTCAGCACAGATGCCCACTATGCCTGCTGCTGAAATCTACACAAGAGGCACACCTCTCATGCAGGACAAGGAAAGTAGATTCTTGCTTGTAAAAGGCAGGGGATGACGACGACTGAAACAGTCGAAGACTGGTCTAAGCCTTAAAAGAGTTTTCAAGATTTAATTAACTTTTAATTAGATTAAACTCTGTTGGTTTTGCAGTAAAGCAGTTTTTTGTGGGTAGAATAAATCTAAGGACCTCTAATATTTAATTTTGACAGAAACTTCCAATCAGAGATGAAGGTGACAGAAATGAAACATCTATTGCAAAAAAAAGGTAAATGCCATGCTGCAGGCCCTGTAACATAAATACTGCTTGTCCAAATCTGAAAACATGGTCTTTTGGTGTCTACTACAGTCTGAAGCTTCTGAAAAAAACTGCCTCAGAGCAACTCCAGAATCAGTATCCCAGTAAAAATGCAGTTATGTAAGCTTCTGAATTCCTCTTCATTTTGCCACTCTATCAACTGTTTGCTTCCATTATTAGGCATGTTAGCAGTTTTGTTCAACTAACACATGGCAAAGTTTTGAGATTATATCAATACTTTGAGAGGACCTTCATACTCAGGGATTTGATTCCATTTCTAATTTTACAGTAGTATCAGCCAGAATAACTCACTAACTTCACTTGACTTGCTACAGTTTTTAATCGAGTTAGCCAAGATCAGATTTNNTTGTGTCCTGACTTGCTTGATTTGTTCCATGCAGCTCCCACAGGCTTCATTAGGCTTGTGTGATATCACACCAACAGACCATAAATTCTTTTCTCAAGAGAGATACTAATCACAGACTTGCTTGCTTTTCATGTTTAAAAAGCGTATTGACTAAAACGAAGGTGTGCTCAGTGCCATTTTGTATGATTAACACCAAACTATTTTTATTGGCATTATATGGACTGTTTACCACCTCAAAGAAGGGTACAAAGCAAAAACCAGATGTTAAAAAACACAGTAACACATGTTTTAAAAACTAATGTAAAATCACTGACAGTTGCAACTAGTGCTTCAGTAAAATAAGAATGTTACAACTACCACCCTCTTTGGACAACGTTTCTGTTGTCTACTAAGCTACTACACATTATAGAAAGGTCTCAAGACTGAAATTAAGTTGGAGGTCCTAATGCATGAAGCATTGCATAAACCTGGAATTAAAACAGTACTTGTCTCTAAGAACCTGGTACAATATTTTGAAACACCATGTTTAATTTCCACTAAGGCCTTTTTTTTTTTATATATATACAACATTGCAGAACTTGCCCCAGCTAAGCCCTTTTAAGTTACAAAAGACAGAAAAGAATATTCATAGTCCATCAAGATACTAACACTAGATGGATGCTGCTTTGAAAACTGCAAAGTCAGTCCTTGGTATTCCAAACAGCTGATAAGCCATTTTGTATTATTAACAATAATACAATATGCTAATATAATACAATATAATAATAATACAATGTTAATAATAAACAAATGAAAATTATAATGCTGCTGGTATTGATTAAAATACCATTTATTTGTGCTAGCACTAGAAGGAAAAAGAGGATAGTACGATAATCTGACGTTCCTTCAGATGCTGGGAACCCTGACTTGCACAGGGTTGGACACAGACCTCAAATCAGAGCATGGCATGCAGTCATCTGTGGAGAAGATGATCAGCATTTTGGTCTGTAGAGGTCTTACAGGATTTTCTTGGAAGA
>VZTV01029918.1:184-26171 GCA_013400875.1 Anhinga rufa
ACATAGCCTTACAGGTTCAGGTAAAACAGCGATATTCTGTCCCTTTCTGTTGCGAATATTCCAATATATTCCAATAAATGCCACTAGGCACCTATCAGTAGCCAAACTGAGTGGAAAGTTACTGCTACCTGTTGGTAGGAAAGTCCAGTTCAGATGAGAAGGGTTCAGGGAATTCCAGAATTGGAAAATCAAAGCAATATATACCGGAGGATTTGCTTGTGATCATTGTACATTGAACAAGTGAGCTCAACTCCAATAACCCTGTAGGTATCACAAGTTCTGCAACGTTAATTCAGTATATGCATAAAAAGAAACAAAGATGCTGTATGGGTAAGGGCAAAGATCCAATTCTGTGCTTCTTCATGATTCTAACCTTTGTTTGCAAAAGCAAAACTGAAGTCTTTCCTTCTCTATGAAGGCCTTCAGAAGGTCTCAGCTGAAATGTAGCCACCTTTGGGATATTCTCATTCTCAACCCATAAAGTATTTACTGTTGTGGTTAGTTCTGTATAGCAGGCTGAGACACACACCTTCTTCCGTTCAAGGTCTTTCCTCTAATATTTGTTGGTCCACCTACTGCTATCATTCTGACGAGTCATCAGACCCAGCTACATTTTTAGCCAGAGCTGTTGCATGGTTAATGCAGTGTCACCGCGTTCAAGCACACCGTTTCCACTGTTCTCAGAGAGGTACAAGCTAATGTTTACCTCAGCACGGTGTGCTACAGATCTTTTCATGTGTGATTTGTAGGGTGACAAAAGTTGGCTGCCATTGACCTCCCTTCCACTTGAAATTCTTGAGCATGGTGCTTTACCTGAAGGATTTGTTTGTTTTGTGGGTTTTTTAGCTTTTGCGTAATTTGAAACAAACAGCCTTGAAAATTCTGTGAAAAAGAAGATATCAGAGCCAGAAATTACCTGAAACCGGACTGAGGCATTTAAAAGTATTGCTTAGAAAAGCTGTCATCTTTATTTCTCACCTCCCTATCCCACAATTGGCATATACAAGCACTGTCAGAGTTTCCTACCCACAAAATGCAGCAACGTGAGGATCAGAGGTCCCTGCTCAGTAACATCTTCCAGAGCCTGGATGTTCACTTCAGTATGTTCTCTGCAGCACCACGGCATGAGTAGGATCAAACGTGCAGAGAAGAGGGATAATACATACATATGTTCTAGGTAGTGTGTGTATTCATGATTCATAGAGGAGAATTACAGAGAAATACAGAGGATCAGTTTTCTTGGCGTCTTCTCCTTATTTTGANNNNGGTTCTTTCCCTTTTGTTGACCAATACCAAAAAAAAAAAAAAAAAAAGCTGCTTGTGTTAATAGGGCAGTGACTGTTGTTTACAGCTGCTTGGTGGGACTTGAACAGGTGGATTGTACTGATGAGTTTTGCCCTTTAGGTACATAGAAATGCTATGCTGGGTGCTATGTTATATATTTTCTATGTGACAGAATGGTCACATTCAAGTGATAGTGAATTATTATTCATTATAAGTCAAGACATAGGTAGAAAGTTTTTTCTTTGCTTAAAACTATGCCTCATTACCCATAATGATAGAGAACACGAATGCCCGTTTTGGCTCTTCTGTTACTAAACTCAAGAGCGCTGGAGACTTCCTCCTGCTCCTCTTCCTTTCAGACACAAGTCAAGTGGATACGACATTTCCCTGAAGCAGGGGGTGTGATTTGAATCCCATTAGATGGAGGGGGAGCCGAATTTCTCTCTTGGTTCTTCTTCCCCTCCTCAGTGGTTTTGCAGAGGTCTCTGAGATCACCTGCTGAGTCTGCCCCTGTAGCAAACTACAGAAAAGCCTCTGAGCCCTGAAAAGTACCTAGAGTAGCTAGGTACTGCTCTGCTCAGTACTGTTGGGGCTTGAGCTAGTCTCTTCATTCCGAAAGGACATCCAGTGGGGGAGGAAAAATGAATAGGGATAGGAGGCAGAGAGCAGAAAGAGAGATCCCACCCAAAATTTTAATCAGTGCAGTTCCTGATCCAGGTTNATAAATAAGATGGAGGATTTATTCTAAAAGTTACAGCACATGGTTAATCCATTTTGCCACTGATGATATCCCTGAGTCTGTTTGTCTGTTTTGGCTAATCTGCGTAGGTGTTTGTCTTATGAACGTCACTGTGCTGTCTCAGTGCTTACATATCTGTTGTATATTAGGGAAGAAACATCTCTAATTTAATTAGTTCAATTTCTGGCATGAATGAGTTTAGGATTTATTATACGATGGATGCTTATTTAAGAGAGATTTAATTATTCATTTCTACATTTGAGTAAGAGTAACGTAGTCTCAGCAGAAATACATTCCTGTTAAGTTTATAGGTATTAGTTTCTTCCACTGAGCTGTATAAAAGTCTGATGAAAGAAAAATCTAATGCAGACACAGTAAATTACTCTGCTCCCACCTCACACTGGGATTGAGCTCAGAAATGATGAATGTGCTATAGATTTCTATAGCAGGTCAGAAGAAGCAAAGAAAATGATCCACTCACTCTCACCAGGACACAACAGCTCTAGTGTTTAATATGTTCATCCATGCTTTGTCTGTCTGAAGGATACAAAACAAGAAACCAAAAAGGCATTTATCTTTATTCTGTGTAAAGGAGGGAGAGGATGACAATTAAATTACATAATGGAAAGGCTAAACCTCTGCAATTTGTGTTTGATCTAAACCCAACTATTACCTAAGCAAAACGGAGCAAATTCTACTTCTGGGGATGTTGTTACTATCCGGTATTGTTAACTAGGCAGCAGGAGTGCAACTGAAGAGCCTTTGTGGATATTCTATACATTGGGTGTATAGAACACAATGTTATCGATTAAGAGAAAATTACGAGAATTTAATGGGTGGTGATTGGGACGAAGAGGCCATTTTCTGTTTTCTCCAAGCTTCGGTTCATGATCTCTCTCTTCTGCTGCCTTGGGTGCATTTTCTAGAAGAAGTTGCTTAGATAGCCTGGATTTTGAAGCAGAAATAGCTTTTTACTTCTAAATTAATGTGCGTCACCTCAGGGAAGTGAAGTTAGCTGGGATGTATCCTGTGCTGGGAGAACTGGAAGGGTTCTTGCGCTTGTGTGGCAGTCCTTCTACAGCAAACGGAGACTTCAGTTCGTGTTGCGCTTTTTTTTTATTTTCATCTACAGAGTGGTTGTCTATAGGGGAAGTTAATGTGCTGTGAGGTTGTGTGGGAATGAACAGCAGCTTATTGCGGGGATGTGCTCTTCGTCCTTACAAAACCTACAAGGTAGGTTACTCTGATAAGAACAGCTAGATGAGTTTTCCTGAGGAATTAGTTGTGTTGCATGCAGACAGGACTTTAATTCGTTTGACAGATAGCCACAACTGAAATGCGCTTTTGGAAATATTGGAAGAAACAATAACAGATCTTTTCACAAAATACCCAAGTTTTGTTTCTCGAGCCGAGATGCGTTACGCTATCTAGGCGGTCATTAGTTGTGCAGGTTTGTTACGATGGTTTAAAATATATGTCAGTCACTGCCTCGTGTGCGTGATTTTCTCTCTATTTGTAAAGATCCCGCTCCCCACGCCCAAATTGAACCAGGGATGAGAAAAAGCCTGGAAGTAAAATAAAGCTGTGTGTGAAGCATAACAGAACTCAAGTACAAGGAAGACTGAAGTAGACTCAGCTTGAAAACCATGGCAAAGAGATTGGAGAACCCATTCGGAAAAGCTCACTTTCTCTCGCATTCAAGCCCAGTCAGCAGCTGGGCTACAGCAAAGCAGTAAATCTCCAGAGCTTCTGTGCTGTGTATTCACGTCTGTGCTCAAGAGAGCCTGCCAACGTCGATATTGATTGTGCCGTCCATTCCGAAATACACTATATATGTCACAGTTTTGTGCCAGTCGAATCAGCTAATACTGAATACAGGGCGAGTGCCCGAGCTCCGCGGTGAGATTGTGAGGGAGGATTGTTAGTTTCTCTCAGATATTTTCTACAAAAGAAAGATATTTTCCTTAACCAAAACGTGTTAGGGGGTGGTGGGGAGGACTTTGATTTTCAGGGGTTGTTAGGATTTGAGATGAAAATCCACGGAATTTTTCATTTTATCAAAAGCTGCCCTTTTTGTCACCTTTTTTTAAAAAAAAAAAACAACCCTCCAAACTTAGATTTTTTTACATGCTCTATTTTACATGCCTAGTTTTAGTCAAACAATTAAACATAATGTTTTAAATAACAAAGTAAAGACTAATGCAAAATATATCAAAGGTAGATCTTTGGGAGGTGTAATCTGCTAGTCTATTCATGTTTTGTTAATATACAGCTGAAGATCTGCACCTACACTATAAATAAATGACAATAATATACAGTATATCATCAAAGCTTAGTTATTCCCTCATAATGGATGAGATTTGAGGATTTGTTTTAGTTACTATTCCTATCACATTCTTTATGTATATATGATTATACCAAGCAGCCAAGTTTACATGTGGAAAAGATTGAGTCTGCATTTTAGCCCGGGGGTCTCTCGGATTCTGTGAGATCCTAACAGATTAAGATTTTGCCAGCTTTTTAAATTTGTAGGGAAAGTAATTAATTCCTTTTGCTAGTGAAAGGACACCAGAATGTCACTGTTGATGCTTAGAAGTCAGAACTAAACATAGTCAGACTAGCATTAATGTTCTTAAATGGTGGGAATTAACTAGTAGATATCCAGGTGCTTCTTGGTCATGTGAAATGCTTAAATTGGAACTGGCTATCTTTGTAAAAGTTTAGGCTACAGTAGGTACACAGATTGTGAGTTTAACACTGAAAGTTCTGAAATTTAACATTACAGGTGGTCATCTTTCAGTCAAGGTTTTACTAGCAGGGCAACTGCTACCTTACTTTTTTAAATATGGAAAACATAAGTGTCGGAACAGAGCCTTATAACAATAAGGTAAACTTTATTTTAAAGTCACAGACTGTAGTGTTCCTGCATGAGGCAGATAATAATTTTGAAAATAATTTTAAAAGGTCAATTTTTCTGTTCCGTGCAGGGGAAACATGCCAGCTTTTTCAGTACTCACAGATTCGCAGGCTTCACAGTCACAGCGGTCTGTTATAATGCTTTAGTCTCATTTCCTGTGTTACCCTTTCACAGGAGGAGCTGAATTCTACAACATCTTTTCTGGTATCATTATGTATTTGTTTGTTTATTTATATTGCAATCTTATTGGAGGTCTCAGGTCAGGAGTGGAGTTTCTTCATGCTGGACCAAAAAAAAAAAATAAAAATAGAAAAGAAGAGCCAGAATGCCAATGGTTTTTACAAGTCTATATTTCTAGTAAAATAATTACTTTTTTCCATTGAATGAGCAGTCAGTGTTTTGGCTTCAACCCTATGGCTTTTTATTGTGGCTCAAACAGCTGCTGTATCTTTTTTGTTTCCCAAGATCATACTCTGGTTTTCAAGACATTTCCCTGTGGTTCAAGGTGTGTCCGCTTTTGAGTTTGAGTTGTTTTATATCAAATTGCCCCCATTCTTTTAATGTAGGATAGCCCAAATCTGATTGAAATGACCCTAATTTTCCATTGCTTGTCATTTGAATTTTGAGTGTTACTTCCAGTCATCAGAGTGGCTGAAGTCTACCTCTAACTTTATTTGGAAAGAGATTATGACTGTCTGACTTGCTTTTGTTTCCTGTGTTTTAGGAAAGATAGTGCTACTCCCTCTTTTCCTTTCAGAATAAAATTTATATCTTTACTTCATTCATTGCTTTCAACATTGCAGAAATTTCACAATCTTCTGTAACCTAAAAGATTAATGATTTTTCTGTCTACTCTTAATAATAAAAAAAGGCAATCAAGTGCAACTGTCTTCAGAGTCTTTCACAGAAGTGCACAAAGCTACACATGTCTGTATTTCCCCACAACGTTCCGTCCTGCTTAACTCTTTCTAGATTTGTAGCATATTGTGATATATTTCACCTTTCTGCTTTCAGTTTTTTACTTAGGGCTGTCTTAGTCTGTGACTAACCTGTGTATGAGAGTATCTTATTTCTATCTTGATTGTCTGTGTGTATGTGCAAGAGGGGGAGGCAATCTGCAATCTGTTCAGTGGCGTTTCTTACAGTCAAAGTGTCGTGGTTTAGCCCCAGTCAGCAGCCAAGGACCACCCAGCCGCTCGCTCACTGCCCCCCAGTGGGATGGGGGAGAGAATTGGAAGAGTAAAAGAGAGAAAACTTGTGGGTTGAGATAAAGGCAGTTTAACAGGTAAAGCAACAGCTGCACACGCAAGCAAAGCAAACCAAGGAATTCCTTCACGCCTTCCCATGGGCAGGCGGGTGTTCAGCCATCTCTAGGAAAGCAGGGCTCCGTCACGTGTAACGGTGACTTGGGAAGACAAACACCATTGCTCCAAACATCTGTCCCTTCCTTCTTCTGCCCCCAGGTCTATGTGCTGAGCGTGACGCCATGCGGTGTGGGACATCCCTGGGGCCAGTTGGGGTCACTGTCCCGGCCGTGTCCCCTCCCCTCCAGCCCCTCGCTGCTGGGCTGGGGTGAGGAGCAGAAAAGGCCTTGGCTCTGTGGAAGCCCTGCTCAGCAGGAACGAGAACATCCTGGTGTTATCAATGCTGTTTCCAGCACAAACCCAAAACACAGCCCCAGACCAGCTACTGTGGAGAAAATTAACTCTACCCCAGCCAAAACCAGCACACATAGTAAAAGAAGGGAGCACCAGACTCCAATGAAGCCCTGTTTTGTTAGAGCACATGTATCTCTGTGTGAGAAAATACTAAATTTATTGAGAGAACAGCTCTGTATTTGATACGTAATTAAATTAAATTAAAAAATAAAAGAAGAAGAAAGGAAAAGGTGTAACATTTGGGAGAGGAGGGTTTGGGTGTTGATTTTATTCTTTTGTCTTGGTGTTTTTTGGGGGGTTGGGTTTTTTTCCCCTTTATACTAAAGGAAAATACGTGTCCCTGAGAAATGTTGTTGCACCACTTCATGGTGAACTCAGACACCTCAGAGTCAGACATCCAGTTCATAGAAACAGCCTCAACTCACATACCTTCAAGGTTTGGTCTACTCTCCTCTTCTGGCTATCAGAATTTCAGCAAATCTATTCCGCAGGAACATTTAGCTTCTTTTTGAATACTGCAGTGCAATATATTCACTGTTCTGTCCTGGTTTATTTATTTTAAACAAATTCTCTTTTCATGCTTATGATAGGTTAGTCATCATCAGAAAGTTCTCTCTCACGTTTGTTGATCAAGAGGGTTTGCTCCAGAGGAAAGGGAGCCCGATGCTGTCACATTATTTTTGTTTGCTGGGAAATATATGCCTTAGTTGTTATCAGATATGATACTCAGGATTGTGTTAGGATCCATTCATTCACTTTGCCATGCCAGATGATAAAGCCAAACAAATATCTTTAAAGAAATAAAAAGAAAGAGCCTTTCTCTTTCCCTTTTTCCAGTGCTCCTCTCAGGTAGCAGACAGCTAGCAATTTAAATGAGTTGAGTTTATGGATGGCTGCAGAAGCTGTCTTCATTCACACCCTGTATATATCCATCAGCCGCTCTGCAGCATTTCACTGCAGCAGCAGGGGAGCAGCTAATCAGGCCCATCCCGGTGGAGTGCTGCGACGGGATGGAGCGGGCTGGACTGTGTATTTGTGTAGGCTTGGGAATGCGCTGGAACAGGAAGGCTGTTTGGAACTCGAGCAGTCAGAGGCATATTATGTGAGTAACTGCCCCCAGCAAACATGTATATTAAAACCCTTGGAGGTATAATAATGAAACTAAATGTACTTTCCTACTTTTGGTTGTTCTCATGTGGTTTAGGGGCAAAAATTGCTTATGGCAAAAATTAAAAAATTTGCAGACGGTACCTAATGTAATCAGACTTTCCTTACATCCCAGCAACTGAATATATAATGATACTCTATGGTTTTTCATCTCCAGATCACTTTCAAGTATAGAATCAATCATCATGCCACTCTGCTGCTGTGGGTACTCCACTCCAATTGCTAAAGAGAATATTGTAGCAAATAAACAATGTTAAGAGCTTACTTAGCATACAGAAAGGGAGGCGGTCACACTTAAAACTGAAGACAGTTATTTTAAGTAGAATTTGGTATTTCATGGATTACATGAATATGACCCAGGAGATGAGAGGTCCCCAGACCACCCCCTAGATTCTTTCTGAAATTACCTTATTTTGACTGATGAGCTGAAATGAATAATGTTGATATATAAGGCAGCCAGTATGGAGTGATTCTTGCTTTGGAAGCATATTTGTGTGGCACGTACGTCCAGCCCTGTTTTTTCCATCTTCCATCTCAGGCTTTTTTGCTATGCATTCCAGAAAAGCTAAGCATACTCTGTGACAGCCAGGTGAATATATATGGTGTTAATAAAAACAATATTTTAGCTATCAATCTTCTGAGCTGGAGAGATACCTGTAGGAGCTCAGTCCTCAGAGTTACCTTCAAAGTTTACCATGCCATCTATGGAAAAATAAGTTTCAAGATCATAGCTGTGTGATCAGCCTGTAAAACTGTGTGGCCAAAATTTTTGATTAGGAGATCAGAGACCTTTCTGCTTCATTGGTTTCATCAGTGCTCCCACTTCACTTGCCCCTAGGGCCAGCAGAGTCCAGTCCAACCTGTCCTGGAGACCTGACCTGGGAGCAGGCATGTGTGTATCTCTACATCCTTACTGCTCTTTGCCTGCAGCCTTAAGGCATCCCCCGATGCATTTCACACCTCAACAGCCCTTAACTCCCAGTATCTTTTGCCCTCCCACACAGGTTTTATCTGTAGCATTTTACACCCAAACCCCTACTCATCCGCTCCTGCCCCACACCATATTCCCAGCCTCATGCAGTTCACTGACGAACTGATGCTCAGCCTCCTATCACAACTCCTTTGCCATCCACTGCTGCCAAAGCTGACTTAGGGTATTGGCACAGCTGCACAGTCTATGCTCTGTCCCGCCTCTCTCCTTGTACGGTTTGTCTTGTTGCAAAGAGAAGAAATATGTCTGCAACCAGAGGGCTGCTGCTTCATGCAGGTAAATCGCAGTTGACCACCACTGCTGTATGTCTTCATGAAGAAGCTAATGGTAAAGTAAACCAAAGTAGCAATGGAGCGAAGGTGTTTTGCAACCTTCAGCATAAAAGAATAGAGACCTGATAATTTAAATAACACATGGGAAGTAATCATGGATTAGAAGCACTTGGAGGGTTTCTTCCCAGTGAACTGGAAATTTTAATCCATTAAATGAAAAAAATATGATGTTATTGCCTGGTTAGAATCAACTGAAACTAGATTCTGATATATCCAGCGTGGGAACACTGGAATGGAGTGTTGTTACTTTCTGAGCTTACTGACAGTAAGTTGTTGAGGTATGTCCATAGGATTGCATTGTAGCAACTCTCCAACTTTCTGAAGATAAATTCTACAGCTCAGTTTGCACAGAACTATTGGGCGATTAAATCTTGAAAAAAATAAATTACAGTCTGGTTTGCATTTTTCTCAAAACTAATGTTTTCTGGTTTTGAAATACAAAGTAGGAGGCAATCCATCGTCCAGCTGATGAGTACTATAGGTATAAATAATCAGTGTTCATCAGAATGTCAAAAACTATGTGAAGAATTTGGAAGTGGCAGGATGGTGAGGAAAGGCAAGATTCTGTGAGTGCCCCCTAAATAATAAATGAATTTCTCAGGAAATCCCTTCAAACTTTTCTTTTATTGACAAATACGCAATAGATATGTAACATTCTTTGGTTTTTCTCTACCGCATCAGCAAATCATGAACCAGCGTTTTTGCCAGTGCTGTGGCTGCAGATAACCAATATATTCAGAAAGCAACCTGTTATGCTTAAGCATAGGAGGAAGCACTGTAAATTCTCAGCCATGACTTTCTTTTTACTTGTATAAAGATAAATTAGGCATTAATTTGGTAGTCCGTATTCTTCCCTCATTTCTGTCACTTTTACATGTGCACAAATCTGCTAATTTCAGTTCAGGTACTCCTGATTTATACTGATACAGCTGAGAATATAATCTGTCCCAGTGAGTGCAAAGTAAACAAAGAGAAATAGGTAATTAAAGATATCAAGGACATATAGGAGACAGAAACTCTAGTGAGAATCCATCAAATGCGTCAGGACAGACAGTGAAAAATCATGGTATCTAGATGACAGCCAGAAGTGAAATAAAAAGCAGAACAGGAGTTCTTTTTCTAAAACATGTTGAAGAAATGCCAGTGTGAAAGATAGTAAATGAGAAGACATTGGAGATGCCAATTGCAGAAAGCCACAAAGCCAGGCTAAGGTCATAATAAGAGGAAATAAAAAAATTGGGTGCACATCCTGAAGAACAATTTATAGATATTTGGATGAAAAAGGGAAAGAGAGAGAAGAGAGTAACTGTAAACTTTTTACTAAAAAATTTAATGTGGGTGGCTGAAAACCAGTATGAAGTTGAGAGGAATTTAACAGATCACTGAGAACAAAGGTTTTCTTTTACCTGACTGAATGCAAAACCAAGAATGTCTGAGCCAAGGTGAGGAGAAATGAGAGGTAATGAGAAATCTTTAGGGAGCTGCATACTAAAGTTGAAGCAATAAGATCTGAACAAAACCAACTGCTAACAATCTTCAGTAAACACTCATTCTGCTGCTGGAGTTGTCAGCAATCACAGAGAAATCTTTACAGTGTTTGTAAAACGTAGAACTACTGAACCTTGCAGAAAGAAATAAAAGATATACAGGTAATTGTGCAGTTCTCTTTAATGTTAATATAAACCTTCAGGAGAAAAGCTGTAAAATTGAAGAGGCACTCAGAGGATGCTAAAGGTCTTAAAATCCAGAATTATGAAGATTTATGATTAATGACTTTTTGCCTCCCTGCCTTATTTTGAGATTTTGATGATTTTTTGAGGCAGGAATTTTAGATTAACCATGCAGAAATAGATACAATAAGCTGTAAACCAGTAAGTGGAGGTAGTTTTGAATGAAGGCAGAAACATCGTTTGCATTTAAAACATAATTGCACAGATATGGTAACCAGGAAAGCACAGGGTTACACCTTATAGAGGCAAAGAATCACACAGAATATTGAATATGGTTATTTGAGATGTCCAAGTATATTGACTTAGTGTGGGTTTTTCAAAAATGAAAGGCTCCATATTTGTAGCCTATTTATAGAGAAGAGGGGGTTATACGGAGTGTAACACAGCCAAATAAAGCAGTACCGGATTGTGCAGGGATGTTGGTGTGGGGTGTATGTTTATTCCTCCTTCCAAGCAGATGTGAGACTCATCGTGGCCATTCTCTTGAAGCTCTTCCTGGCTCTTGTCATGATTAATGACACTTGATTTCTGAAAGGGTAGTTACAGATGTATAATCATGCCTTCCAGCAGATTTCAGGATCTACCATTCTTTCTCAGAGGTGAACTATAGATGTAATCTCAGAGGAGGGTCTGCTATAAGGAAAAGAATTATTAAAAAATCCAGAACGTGGTATGTCGGTAGCTGGTTCTTGAGGTCCCTGCTTGCCCTCTTGCTATTGCATTATACTTCACTTACTGGTTCCATCTCACACTGTGTCAGACTTTCCCACCACTTTCTCTTCAGTTAGTAATATTGCTCAGCCCACAGCAGTCCAGCTCACATGATCTAGATCTCTTAATCATCCAGTATTTAATCAGGATCTATTTTGGTCCTCGAAGGTCTTAAAAGTAGTGTACAGTGAGCACAGGGCATTTCTTCATTAGCATTTTAGTTTGCATCCACGTATGCCTTGGAAGCAAGTCTCCCAGTTGTCTCCAGTTACAGTGCTGTTGTTCGCATTGCAGAGCATGTGAAATGGATTCCTTTTTGATGAAAGGAGAAAACAGACGTGCTTTGGGATGTGTGTACCTAATAACCAAGAGATCGGTTCAGGGGATAGGCTGAAGCAAAGTGTGGACTTCATGTGCAAAGCAGATGTTGGATCCTCAGCATGAATTATTCCATTTTGCGAATCCCCTCCTCCGGCCCCGTGCTGCTTGTTGATGTCAGTGTCAGAATCTGTGCTGTAGGAGGGTTATTGTGTATGTTCTTTCCTTCTATAACATACATATGCAAACCTGCTTGTGCAAATTGCAGCTAGGGAAGGGCCCAGTCCTTCCCCTGTCATCTAACACGGTGCTTTTCAGCCATCAGATGTTCTCAACCCACTGGTAAGAAACAATATGTTAAACCATCATTTGTGCTTTTTTAACCGACTGCAGGGTTCTGACAGGAAAAGAAGCACATGCAGCCTCCAGACTGGTGCTAAGGACTCAGTTTCCTTTGAAGCATCCACCGTAAAGCTGTGGCAGTCTTAGGGTCTCAGTGTGGTACACCATGATTTTCTAAGGACTAGAAAAAATGGGAGATTTAGGAGAGTCTCATATAGGGCAGATTTTTCCAGTCCTCAAGCAAATATTAAAATTCTCTGGGGTATTTTTCGTTTGTCTGGATTTTTGTCTCTTGATTTCAGGTTGCAGTTTCCCTCGCAAACACTTCTCAAAATACTTCTGTGAAAATGAGTTCACCTCTGTTGAAATATTCTACCAGCTCATATTATGTTTGACTGAGCTGACAAATGGCTTGACAGCATTCCTGGAATCTGCCAAAATACAATTTCAGAAGCGACAATGCCAAGCGAGGTAATAATCTAAACGAATGTTACTGCAGCTCAGCATTCACGTTCCTGACTTTCTTTAATTCAATTAGAAGCAGGCAAGTCCCCAGTTGTTTGTTTCTTAGTAACAATAAAAGTTTCTGGTTTGTGTTTCCCTGTTAATACATAATTACCATTCACATTTCAAGGTCGGCTTATAACAACTTTAAGACATCTTCAAATTTTTCCTTAGATAATGGGGTGAACAATGGGAAAGACCTTAATGTGCAACTACAAAGAAGTAGCTTCAGTGCAGAAAATCCGGTGTTTTAATCAGCTGTTCAAACTCCCTTGGATCTCCTAAAAACTAAGGAAGAGTTGCTCAGAAATCTCAAACATATGAATAAGCAATTTCATAGTGTTTGTGGAGGTGAAGTTTGTCTTGTGGATTTTGTAATGTTTATGTATGAAAGCTGCTTTAGAGGACCTACAAACAGACATTATAGTTTTAATGTAAAAACTGTTTTGTCTGCCTTACTAAAACTGCGTCTTAATTCCATGCAGTATTGTAATGGCACTGTATTACTAGGAACTTAGGATTTTAAATCTTGTGGATATTTTTGTGGATATGTTTTTAAGATGCTCTTGCTTTGGGGGATGTTTCAGAGATTTTTCTTGTAAGTTCCTCAGCACCATCCAAAGCTCATTCTCATTCTGGTTTATACAACCAAGAGAAAAAGCCGCCACCAGCTTTCCTAACTACTTCTGGATAGTTGAAGAAATCACCTTCCTAGTACACAACAGGAGGGAATTTTGCATTCAGTGGAAGCAGAAGGGAGCTAAAAATCCGGGAAAAGATGGTGCTTGGGCAATGTGAAGAAAATGCTAAATCTGTGTCCATCTCCAACAACAATTATTTAATAAAGGTGAGGCTGAACCATTCCAGGACACTTTTCTTAGAGGGTAGGTTTCAATCTCATTCTTTTTGCTAAAATCTGTTAGGATGAACTCCTCCCTAAGCCCAGTCTTGCATATATTAAAACAAGTAGAAGTGTGACTCTAAATCTCAACTCTTAGCTTGGGTGAAAATACTGATATTTACTAAAGAAATCTGCATTAATGTTTTGTAAATAAACCAGCTTATTTTGGTGGAAATTCTCAGAGTCTGCCACTGCTTGTGACACTCATGAATAAGGTCGACACTTTGGCTTAGAAGCATGAAAAATTGCTTATGAAGAACACTTAAGGCATATGTTCATTAATTAGGTCACTAAAGACAGAAAGAAAAAAAAGATTTTTATTTTATTATTCTACAGCTGGGTAGTTTAGTGGTAAAGCATCTGCCTCAAACCTTTTCATAGTAGTCCATGGAACCAGGAAAAGGGTTAGTTTCAAATGTGTACGGTGTTGAACAGAAAACAGGAGAACGTTTTAAGAATAAGAGATTAATGTTGAGGTTTCCTCACTGTAATCTTAACAGATGTGTGAAATTCATAATAAATGCGTGTATGTGTGTCAGTGTTGGCGGGAGGGTTCAATTAGAGCATAGTTCTGGAGATCCTCAGCACATTTACTTAATTTTATATTCTGCAGATGCAACTGCTCTCAAAGATATATATTCTGATTTTGCATCTCTAAGGTTTGGAGATTAGTTACACTGCATGTTTGAACTATTTTGTCAGTTGTTAGAATTAAATAACTAGTTGTACTATACCTCAGGTGTAAAATTACAGCTGATCAAAATTCAAATATTCTCTTGTGCCTTAAAAAGTCTTTATGACCTTCAGTACTCTTCAGATGTCTCCAAGTGCTATTTTTTTCAGGTTCTGTTCTTTATTAAAATGTCATTTTGGTTTGCTTTTGACCTGTTTCATGATTTAACACCTTTAACAGTGAGCAACTGTAATGCCTAGAGATCAGGAACATACTTCTGTTTACGGCAGAACAGTTAAAAAATGCCTTTTTGAGATCTGGAAGCTATATATTCTCTTGAGCCATGGCCGCTTGGTTAGAAGGTTCCTGCGGTTGTAAAATAAAGTTTTGCTACATCTTACTTTCTCATGCCATTGTTCATTCCGTGCCGTGCCACACTACATACTGACCTTTTATCACTGACGTACAGAGGCGCATGTTCTGGCAAGTTCAAGAGTGCATTATATCTCCCAACAGGAGACTCTTTCAGATGTCTGTTGTTGATCCAAGAAGCATGCTACTGTAAAAAATGAAAGGTCACTTAGTTTTCTCAATTTGGTCAGAAGAACTTAGCTTGAATGTTGCTTTATCATCATGATCACAGCTATGGAAGCTTAACACTATATATTTTTATTTTGTCCTTTTCTGAGCAGTTCTGAACGTGCATCAGTAATTAACAATGTTCACACCGAATATTGTTTCTGAAGCAGCTACTGTGTGAAATTCTGTATGTAGACAATTAAGAATTTTAAATGATGACTCAAGAGCCAATGAATAAAATGTTCAGAGTTTCTGAAATCATGTAACACCAGTGTATCATGTTTGAATCCTTCTGCTCGTTCATTTGCCATGATTCTGGAGCAAAATGGAAATATGGGCAGAGTAGAGCTGGCATAATGGTGTTTGTTAGTATATCGACTTGTAACTCATATAGTATCTGCGACAGTAGTTTTGGGGTGAGTAGTTCTGGGCCTAGTGTATAGGGTATGAGGGGTCACGATCTCCCTCCTTGAGAGGAAGATACTAAGATGGTTGCAGTGGTCAAATGGAGTAAAATCCATAATAATAATGATGTTGCCTTTGGTTTGGACTCTTGCTAGCAGATACAGGTGTGCAAATTCAGCTATTAGATCATCCCTTTCATTGCAAATGCAAGGGGAACTCTAGTTTGACTTTTGTGGCTTAAAATGTTCAGCATGGATCTGAAGCTGCCTTTGGACAGTGTTCCATGAACTTCTTAAGAACAAATTATGCACAAATTGGGTACTCAGGTACTGTCTTCTGCTAAAATAAAATAGGAACAATGCATATGGAAATCTTTGTACTGCAGACGCTCACAGCCTTGGCATTTAAATCCCACTGGAGCCATTGCTGCAGTTTAGCTATCCTTTGCCTGAAACAGAATATTTTGTTTCTTTGGCCCTTTTATCTTACTGTTTTTACTTTTTTTTTTTTATTGATTATTTGAGATAAATCTTTTGAAATACCATGCCAACAAAAACTGTTTCTCTCCAAAATACTATTGCTTCGACCAAATGGCAAGGAGCAATCATTTATGAAAGGTAACTTTTTATTATTGTTACTTGACAGCTGACACAAGAAATTAGTTTCTTAATATTCAGAATAATCTGTCTTATTTCATCAGTTTGATAGAATAGTAAGGTACCATCAGTAAAATGTTACATTCATGCACCTCCTATGACTTTTGAGGAAATGAGTAGAGATAACACAAGTCTGTCAGTAACAAAACGAGGGACTTTACTTGAATCAACCAGCCCAACCATTACAGAAAACCTCATCACATGGTAACTTCTATAACCTGATCAAGGTATTTAAAATAACGTACTCTATGTCCAAGTTGTTGGTGATAAACAAAGTGAGGAGTGCTTTCTTGAGGGAGGACAGGACTTCTGCTTGCAGCAACTGCTGCAAGTATTTAGCCCTTTGTGTCCATTAAGCTTGCTGTCAGTTTTGCGTAAAGATTTTTGATGTTGTGTTCTTTTTTTTTTAGAATGGATAAAATGCCAGAGACGATTAATAAAATGATATTATAAACTGGAACGGAAGCCACACGTTTGTAATAGCTCACAGGGTTTCTGATCTGAAAACGTGTACAGCTGTCTCCCACAGTCAGCAACTGGCTGTTTCATAGACCAGCTGACCATGACTGCTATGTCTCGATGCAGTTCTAAGAAATTTCAAATACTGGCTAAAACTGGCTAAAGGGCTGCAAATTGTCCTTTTCAACAGCAGCACAGCTGGTTTGATTTCACCTTTTGCAAAGGTTTTTCTCAATGATACTTGGAGCCAGATTTTTCTTGAAGCTACAAATGAAATACAAACAAATGCACGTGTTCTCCCAGTTCATTGTATAAATTATATTGAATTATGAGCAGTCTCTTTCCAGTCATTAGTTATGCATTTAAAGAAGTAATTTTAAAGACTTAGGACTTAGTAACTAGTTTAACTGTCTCTATAGATCTCAGAAAATTGTGTCACTAAATATCAAAGTTAGATAAGTTGCTTTTATTCAAGTGCTGTTTGTTCCCCTGTACGTTTTAACAGGGATTTGTATATCTAAGTGGAATATCAGTATTATTTTATTCATAACTTTTATTTTATAACTTTGATATTAGGAGAATTATCTCTTTATCTCATAATGAGATTATTGCCAGAATGGTAAATTTTTTTTAAAATCATGACTCAAACAGATTTCTGAAGACTTCTTGTAAAATGAACCAAGAAATAACTGTGTATTTAATCACTATGCAGATCGTTATTCACTGTAAAGCAGTTCTCATATGTGAAAGCAGTGGTAGCATTAGGATTCTTTTATGTGGATGTTGTTCTCCAGATACAAACCCCAAATGTTCAGCTAAACAGGGCCAGTGAATCTGTCACAAACAACTACTGTAAATGTACTCTCAAAGCAACAAGGATACTGAAAGTGAAGTAACGTTGCCAATGGTTTTACAACCTTCAAGCCTAATGCGTTTGGCTTTCAAGCTGCCTAAAAACAATTGCTTTCTAAGCTTGTAATTTGAGTCTTTGAATGAAAATTAAGATGTGGAAAGAGTTTAGTAGCTCTCCTTTCAAGTTACGTTTTTAATCTTACACCTATTGAGAATATGATTTATTAACAATACTATTCACTATAGAGAGAGAACCTGCAGGTGGCTATTCTTCACCAATATTGACAATAATAATCTTAGATAAAGGCACCATGGTTTTGATAATTGGAAAACAAGCAAATGATCATGTGAGAAAACAACACTAGGCCAGATTCTCAACTCGCGAATCTTCAGTTCACACAGCAGGCACTCATGTTATTTTTGTGTGTTAGTTGGAACCCTATAAGGACCACCTGATTCAGTGAGTTAGCCTGTCTACCCAGTTGCTAATTCATGTGTAGTGTTAGTTCAGAGATCAGAAATAATGCTGCCTTAAGGAATTCCACCTGGAAGGAGGGGGAATAGATTTCTGTAGTCTTTGGCTCTGCTTCTTGCTCCCTGTCCGATGAGGTGCTGCTCGGTTTGTGAAAGTGGGAGTTAACGATTCCCAGGGCTGCGTCTGTCTGTGCTCTGTGCTGAAGCTGCTGCGCAACTGAAGTAGTTCTTGACGGGTCAAACTGAGGACCTGCGCAAAGCTCACAGGGAAGAGGGCGTGTGTTTTTTCGAGCTAAGAAGTAAAAACCCCATTGGTCTTGACTGTATTTTCCCAGTCCTCTGAAAACAGCGCCACTCCATTTTCCATGGCAGACTTTTGTTGTATAAATTCCACAGCAGATAGCACAAGTGCCAAGTACCACTTTATCAAGTGACCTCTCAAGCTTCTTTTACGGAAATACGTTTGTTCTCTGGCCTCCCATGAGGGCACTCAGCTTTGCTACCCTGGAGCACCCTGCTTGGGCTTGGCTCCTCGGGTGGGTGCTCCTTGGTAATGAGCCCCCAGGCAGCTGCTGCCATCTGGACCTCTTGCTGCATTTGCAGCCTGTGGAGCTTCAGTCCTGTTTGTTCCAGATTTCTGGTGCCATCCTCTTTTACTTGTCTCCTCTTTGCCACCTACACCTTCGCTCCCACACAGTCCTGTTTCTGAATAAGTCATTTTGTATTTAGTTTACTGGCTAGTACTGGGAACCCTGGCTGAAGTTCAGAAGCTAAATCAACCATGTTTGTTGTGGGAGATGGATGGGGAGTCCTGGTTAAGTACAGATTTGCATAAACATGCTGCAGGCATCGGAGTATAATCAGAGAGTAACCAGAGAAATCAGAAACTCTCAAGTGTCTGGGACCAAATGCTGGAGAGAGTAGGACCGTACACATTTATTTAGTGGTCAGTGACTATTGAGTTTTCTTGCAGGTTGTCCCAGGAGCTGATTGCCTGAGGAAGTTGTTCCAGCTGAGGTGGTAAATCATCACTACAACACTTCTCATCCTCAGGCCTTGCTAGAAGTATTCCACTGCCTGTCTTCCCTCCATCCTAATTCCTCCCTCCCCTTGCTGCCTCTCTGATAGCCACAGTGGAGGCCCTTTGCAAAGGTCACGGAAGGGGAACTCGTGACTGGAGGAAAAAATGCATTGAACGTGATTCTGCAGTGCCTCTAGGACGGTTCTGTGCGGCTGAGGCACTGGAGCTAGTGGGTATGTGGTGTTAATTTACAACTGAAGCAACCAAGTAAGGTTCTGATTTTCAATCTGGTCTTGGAGTTATAGCGTCTGTGACAGTACGGCACATCCACCACCACAAGCCCCTACCTTGGGAGACTCCTGAGCTTTACCTTTTGGGGCTTGTGAGAGCTTTACAGCTTGCAGCATAACCTGCTGTGGCTGCTGGGACATACTAAAGTGTGAAAAACTTGATGAGAGTAAAGTTAGAAAGAATTATTTAACTCTAGGCAGGGATAAGAGGCTTTTTAGCCCATGCTAATGAGAGGAAGAGCTCAGGCACAAGTGATAATGTATTTCTAACATGAGTCTACTAAAAGGGCCAGCAAAGAATAATCAAACCAAGGCCTTTTTTTTCAGTTTTCAGTACTTCAGCACAAGCTGGCATAGACAGTTGTGTGATTGCTCCAGCCACCCAAATATATCAGCTGTGTACGCTGGCACAGTGCTGTGCTAAAGCAGCTATGTAGCTTCTGGCTCACAGCTGGCCCTCGTTCATCCTGCTTGAAGCACAAGCAGAGTAAATGAGCATCTGTTTGCCCTCGTCATTGTAGACGTAGCCTCTGGCTTCATTCTTATGCATAAACAAAGAGTGGTTTGGGTTTTTTTAAGAAATATTTTTAATTCTTACTATATTTGTCTTTTTATAAATAAAAAAATAAAAATTGAAAACAACAAAAAAAAAAACACAAAAAACCAATCGAGCAGCTGGAAGATTTCTGTGTAAAAGGCTGTATGACTGAGTTCTAAAGAATGAGAATTCTTATTCTGGCTGACATGGACTCAGTGGCATCTTATTTTTCAATTATTTTTCAACGTTTTCTTATTTAATTTCTGAAATTTTTGCCACCCCAGTGAGTCATTGTGAGTGCAGTTAAAGAGAGTCTAGGCTGAAAACTTTAGCTACTATTTCCTTAGTATTGCCTATGGAAACCCCAATAAAACAGGAGCGGCAAATCTTATTTCCTATTATAGCGCAAAAACCCCCAACAGCCAACCAAAAAAACTTCTAATTTATGACAAGAAGAAGAGAATGGGCCACATTAAGCAGAAGAAATTCTTTTGCGCATTAGTGGTAGCTGAAGAAAAAGCACACATGCTGAGAATTTGAGTCTTATGGGACATTGGGATTGCAAAACACGGTCAAGGATCTTTTCTGCGCCATGTGTGTCGGGGGACTTATTTGGGTATGTATTTATGTATTTTATACTGCTATTAATAAACAGGGATTACTGTATTTAGCATTATATATGAGTCCATTGTGAACCCTTTATACCAGCCTTGCTTTCATTCCAGGCTAACACATTTCATTATGTTTTTATTAATGACTTAGCTACAGTATTCTAGGCAGGTCCTGACATCCTCAGACCTTTCATTACATGTGGCACTACTTCAGTCTGGAGAGGTTTCTTTCAGTTCCACCACTTAATGTTGCTAGCTCTTTAAATAAACCCCTATACTCCTGGCCTTTCTGGGAAATTTATCCCTAAACTTTTCAAAGGTTTCCCCTACCAAATTTAAAATGAAATATCCACAGCACAAGCACTACTAATTTACTAAGCAAAAGCATCGAATTTGGATGCGTGTTCTCTGATTGCCAGGAGAGAGGGAGCTCAGAGGTGGTTAGAGATGTCTTGATGGGCTTAGGAGTTCAGAGTTGGCTCTTGACACTAATGCAGACTCTGGGCACCAGCTACTATTGGGAAATCTTTATTCACTGAAGTATTCGGTGGGCAAAATATTTTCTCTTCCTCTTAGAAAAATAAATAAATAATGTGTGATTTGCTGACACAAACTATTTGCTTAAAACGGGCAATAGGCCTTGGGGAGATATTTATGATACAGGCTAGATTGACTTTAGCAAGCAGCAGCTGGTGCTTTCACACTGCTCGGTGTTGGAATGATCTTCTGTACTGCAAGGTAGAGAGGCAGAAAATACAGCTGCATCTTTCTGGAGCTAATTTTAAAAAAGCAATGAGCTGGTAATTACCACTTTTCCCAGCTGGTCTTTATGAGGGTAAAAGGTTTAATCATAGATTGAGGATGGAAGGGGAAAATACTAAGCAGGCTGCAAACCAGTGTTAATAAACGTCCCTCCTGGAGATATTTAGAAATTTAAGCTCCTGTTGGCTGGGAGGAGCTGGGAATGATGATTATCTCCAAAAGGTTATCTGACAGTCCTTAGGGTTATGCCCTTTGTATATGAGTTTCCTCAGGAAGGATGCGTGATGCGGGTTTCGTGATGGCTGGGTACCCCGCAGGCTCGTCCGGGTCAGTGTGATCCCGGGCCTTGGGGGAGGAAACTGAATGGAGCTCGTTCTCAAAGGCGCAAAATAAGGGGGATTTTCTGTGGAGTTTTTTCAGTCAGCATTTCATTTCTGCTTGATTCATACAAATAACTTATAAGCTTGATTAATGCAACAAAATATAAATATTTATGCACCCATTTAGCTAATGTTTGCTTTTATTTATAAACAAGAGCATCTTGCAAGAGCTTTTTGACAAGTAAATAAAGTAAGTATAGATAGCGCCTGGGTGTTAAATTAACCATGCTTCAATAACTCTTCCGAAATATCAAGTCTTAAGTAATAACTAGACCAAAAAGTGACAATACAGTAGGTTTAGTGGGAATAGCTGAAACAAACTTTAGGAGAAGAAGCGGTTGTTTACTTTCTTAGTTGGTGGGGGAAAAGAGGATAAATCTGTTTGCTTTCACCATTAATTTCAGTTTTTTAAGTCTGTTGTTATTGTAGTGATATGGAGGGTAACAGGACAGAAGAGCAGTCACATATTAATGTACTGGTCTTAGGGTCATTTTCTACTTCCCTGATATGACTAACAGAAAATCGTGTCAGACCCAGGTCTAGTTCAAAGCTTGATTTTTGCAAATCAGGGTTTGATTTTTGCAATCATCAGAACCCAGTCTATGAATTCTGATGAGTCTTTGGGTTCTAATGAATGAGATTTTTGATAGTTCTGTCTGTACGGAAGTAAGAAAGCTTCTGTGAGCTTTTAAACCAGCGCTTTTTAATATGCCCTTTGCATACTTAGTTTAACATATGATTATTCTCTTGATTGATTTTGTTGATGGCATATCAATCTAAGTTGGTTGGATTTGACACCTATGTATTGAACGATAAAAGAATATTTTGCTCTTGTTAGGAAACAATAATTTATTATGCATGATACAGCAAAATGGATTTAAATCACTTCAAAACGTGTTGCATCTCATCTTTTGATTGCTCAAATCAAAATAATAAAAATGCAATAAAGAACTGAGGCCCAAGTCTAGCAATTTATATTTGCTTTTCTAAAATCTTTTTCATTCGTTATGATCATAACTTATTTCTCAGTTAAACTTCCTGAGGGTAAAATCTTGAAGTAGGATTCCGTGATGCTAAGTGATGAACAGATACAGAACTGAGAAGACAGCTCCTGTCCCAAGTCTTGCAATTGAATTAGGTCAGGGGATGTCAGAAGTGAGCTGCTCTCTGTGTGAGGGACCATCTCGGGTTACCTGCCTTGCTATCCCAGGTGGATGTCTATCCTAGGCGGGCTGTAGACTTCATAAGGAGGCAGAAAGGAATCTCACCAAAGGCCTCATCCTGCACCCACTCAGAACAGAACTCAAGATTTCCTCAAGAATTGGGTTGGGGTCAGTTTTACAGGGGTCAGATTTCTTTCCTTGGAAGCGGACGCTGAGTATTTACCTCTGCTGCGAGACTCTGAGTCCATCAGGGACCTGGTGTCACAGGACTTCCAGTAAAGCTCCGTACCATTCCCTTCAGTGTGTTTGTGCTCTGTGAGAGGGAAAGGCACCTTCTAGAGTTTGGGGTTCACATTTATTCCTAGCTGCGTGCAGAGGCCAAGCCAAAACATCACATTTATACAGCGCTGGGTTGAGCGAGGGGAGTCAGATCCAGTCTTGGTTTGCGGTATCAATTCTTCTCTTTTCGTGCATGATTTTAGGTGTGCAGAGTCCCTTCAGGTAATTAAAAGATTGACTTCATCACATGCAGCCACTGAACCATAGGCAAACCCTTCAAAGTGTGGATTTTATGCAAGGAGAAAGGTATTTTTGAATATTTGTTCATCAAAAATATTTCTCAATTCCTGTCATCCATTGTACTGAAGTGGTTCCATGCCTGGTTTTGACTTCCCTTCAAAGTCCATCAAATAAATAGTCTTTAAAGTCAGCAAGGGAGAGAAAAAGAAAATTAATTCTCTCTTGTATCAGGTATGTAACAGATGAGTATGTGGAAAAACACTTTCTGGTGTTTTTGTCAGCCAAAAGGAAATGAAAGTGCCTTTTTTTGGTGCTCTATGAGAGAGGAATGTGCTAAGAGAATGGCATTTGGCTAATAGTGCAGCGGATGGAAACTGGGCCATGGCAGCAAAGGTGGAAAGGTCAGAAAAGGGAGAGAGAAAATTATTTCATTTGGAGGTGAAAGTCATCTGAAATAAGTGATTTCACATTTAAAAAGCCGCCGAGGAGAAAATTGATGATTGTTAACATATTTTTATATTGTTTTATTTCATTCTTTTTTCTTTTCTCATTTGTAATGCTTACGTATTCAGGAAGTTGAGGTAGGTTTTTCACTTTTAACTTGTAAATATCCATAGAGTGAATAAAAGTATTTACAACATATCATAAGTCATATTACACTTTAAACTCTTATGATCAACTGTTAATATTGTTATTAATTAAATGTATTGATACATGTTAATTATTAATGTGTTAATATTGATCTATTAACATGTTAATATTAAAATGACATAATAGTTTCATATGTTACAGCAGGCATAAGGTATTTTGAGCACGTTAGCATCTGTCCTAGTAGAAAGCTCAGAAACGCATAGATTTCTGTGTGGTCATTTTTGTCAGGAAGGTGTTTTATTGAACAGGAATGTTAAATCTCTTTACTGAAGCTGATCATACTTTCTATATATTTTTTCAAATGATATACACCTGGAAATCAGTGTCATGTTTAGGCACTGCATACTGCTGTATGCATGCTGCTTTTCTGTTGAAGGAAGTTACAGTAAAACGATGGTATCCGTTCGGAGGTGTTAGGAGTTGCTCCTCCTAACAAACATCAATTCAGGTTAATGTATACCTTTCAGCACCTTGCAGAGCACTAGCACAAAGCCCTGTCTGTTTTTCAAGTCAGAGCTTTAGGTGGTATTTAAATGAGACATAGATTTCCTGCTCAGCCATATCTACAGGGTGAATTTCCCCTTTACAGTGCCATAACCATTCAGTTGCAGTTCTTGCTGGTATCAATGCTGGAGCGAAACTCCAGAGCTGTATTTTCTGTAGTCTGACTGGCATAAGTTATTTTGAACTGCTATTGACCATAATGCTCTAATGTATGTATAGTCATTATTTACTCCTATAAATAATAACGAGTTTTATATATGGAAAATCTCAAAGTTTTACTCTGTTCTACTTTTTAGGATTTTTTTCCATATTTTTTCTTGTGTATTTTCCTGTTATCTTATTGTAGTTTCAGGCATATTCTAAAATAAATATAGTTTCCATTTTCAAAAAGGAATACTAAACAGTTCTGCATAAAGGAGAAGAGAAGGAATAGGTTTACAGAAGAGATGGGTGTTTTGTAGGGTTTTTTTTGTGAGATAGGTGCATTTTCTGTAAAATATTCCTTTGACACTGAAATTGAGATAAACCCCCTTTCCAATCCTTATTTCAAAACTGGTTCCATATGCCAACAGCATAAGAAATCTTTCTTGGGATTTGAATTATTCAACAGTTTCTGATGCTGAAAACCCAGCAGCAAAGCAACACCTAGGAAAAAATGTAAGCAGGCAAAAAAAAAGAAGATTTTGTTGCTGGAAGAAAATTATTCTGCTCGAAAAGCTTAAAACCCAACACATTCTGAAAAGTGATTAATGCTTGGTGCATTTAGCAGTACATCACAATCAATTACAAAGCGTTGTATAACAATGAGGGGGTTTTGTATTAACAAAGCTGTGGAATTCAAAGGCAAGTCTGTGATTCTATTTCTGGTGCCAAACCCCGTACTTCTGAAGAAAAAGTATAGATACTTTCGATGCATCTGAAATAGATTATCAATAATAGTCTTTGTTGTTACTGTGGAACGTCGTCACTGTCCGTGAAGTCAGTATAGGCACCGAGCATGAATGTACTCGGAGAAAGAAAATATATTTCCTCCTGAGAGTCATGCAGAATTGCATCCAGCCCCCTTCATTACAGGGAGCACTTGCCCGTCCTTGCCTGCCTCCAGAGCAGGCAGAGAAGAGCAGGATAGCGTTCCACAGTTGTCCACACTGTTAGCCCTTAGTATTTTCTGCTTCTCATGCTGGCTATAGCGTTCAGGCAGAAATGCACTACCATGGAGAGTCCCCCCTCCTCCTGTAACGGCCCCATGGGCTGTTCTGGACCCAGAAAGCAAGACATGCTGGCTTTCAAGTCTCCAAAATGTTCCAAGTTAGGGTGATTGGGTAGCATGAGGGCATGTGAAATTCAGTGTACGGGAGATAAATGGGAAGCAAAGCCCTATGGAAGAAATTATTTAGGTGTCTTAATCACACTGATGGGTTCTCAGTTACCCTCCTGGCAGGAAAAAGAAATCCTAGTGTCATTCTGGACAGCTTGATAAAGACATCTCTTCAATGGCAGCCCTCAAGAAATGAACATAGAGCACCAGATATATTAGAAAGGAAATAAAGATTAATATGCAGAAAAATATCACCGTGTTATAGAAATCTGCCATGCTTCCTCACTTCAAATACATTATTGTCATCACTTCCTCTCAAAGAGGACACAAGTGAGATACACAGAATATGCTGAAACTAAATGTAACAGCTGGGCTTGAATCCCAGTTCTTCAGGACTAGGGTTGATGGCACTCTGAGGTGGGGGCAGCTTTGCCTTCAGGTAAATATTGGTGAAGTACATAGAATACAAATGGATCCTACACACAGAAGAGTTTTCCATTCTTTCTGTAGACTCGTTCGCAACAGTACAATCATTTGG